>CM068721.1:9230000-9507113 GCA_035079005.1 Fraxinus americana | reverse complement strand
TAGGAAATTGAACATTTTAAGCATAGACCGCACCAATCACCAGAAACACACATTTTTGCGAAATAGAAAATACACCCAACAAAATTCTGAAGATGGAGATTGAATAGTTTTAAGCATAGACCGCACCAATCACCTATAACACACATTTTTGCAAAATATAAAATACGCCAAACAAAATTCTGAAGATCACATTTTTATACTAAATAGACAAGAAATAGTTAGAGACAATCAATTCTTCAAGGGAAAGTCCCTTAAAAATTATCACAACAGTATTTAATACCCAAGCAACTAGACAGCCAAAATCATATTATAGTTTCTTTACCATCTCTGGCAGTCATATTTTTCATTTTATCTACTTTACCACTAAAATCAAAGGGAAAAAAAGGGGCACTATATATTGTGTTGTAGTCGACCAGTTCCTTCAACTCTTCTATTTACTGTAGCAATAAGCCATATCATAGAATTATCTACCAACTTCATCTATCTATTCCTAAGATTAATATTCAAAACACAGAGAAAATATTCTGATGATTCTTGCTATTTACAATTTTCACTAGTATGCTTTGAAATTTCTAATTTTAAAGAAACATAACATGTAGTACACTAGGTTAAAGAATTCCCAGAACAAAGACCATAAAATTTTAAAAAGAACACCTAACACTATTATTTAAGTGAATTCGTGGATGTAATATAAATAGAAAAATAAGGGAGAGCAGGAAATAAGAGAACATTTCTCACTATATACAAAATTGGCAATGCTAAGACCACCTAAGAATAAAGGAGCTTGAAAATACACAACCTCACTTCAATTATTGTCGTTAGGTGTTCGAAACCTCACAGGAAACTTTGCAAAATGGGAAAATATAAAGAACAATAAAAGCGATCAAAACTACCAAAAGAAGCTCTGAGTTACTGGACAAGACCCAAAAGGAAATACAAATCTTGGGTGAGGTATTAGGTAGAATCAACAAAGGGATCCAACTTACGTATTCTTAATGGATAGGACTTCCTCCATTTGTTTCCCTTTCACCCATTCAGTAGCTGATAATGAAACCTGTGTTAGCAAAACTCATTTGCAACCAACAAATGACAAAAAACATCGAATGGCATAAAAATAATAAAATTTTGCTGCTTAGTTCACAAAATTCTCGAGTCGCCGCTCTTAAAAGAATATCTATACAGTTTCTTTCCAAATGCTCCATGGCATTGTGCTTGAACAATGTACCAGTGCAGTAGAAAAATTTCAGTGCCAAAAGCTAAAATATAGTGGAACAAATTTGAAAACCAAATGGAAGAAAAACCTAAATCAACTTATCCAAGCAGCGCGAACCAATCAACAAGTATTCTATTTCATGTGCACATTTTCACGACACTGTTAATTTCAAACTTATAATGATCAATGTTAATAAACTAATTGTTACTGGAAACCAAATGTCAATTGTTACAGCCAAAACTGCTGATGCCATTCAAAACTCGGCAGACAAAACCAGGGAAGATGAAACAACTCCAATCAATTTTATCAGTTCTATCAAAAGAGAGTTTTGCAGAGCAGCAGTAAATCATTAGAGCTATAATTTTTCACATTTAGAGACCTTCCAGCTCATTAATTAGCCAAAAATTGATAAATCCACCTATGAAAAGAAATTCCCTGAAATTCACCTTAACAAGAACAACTTAGAAGACTGAAAATTTCTCCACTAAAACAACCAATTAATGCATCAAAATTCACGACAGACCATACTTTCCTAGAACAATAAATAGATAACGAACCAACAGAGGAGGAAGCAATTGCAGAACCACAGCCAAACGTCTTGAAGCAAGCATCAACAATTTTTCCGTTCTCCTCATCGACTCTGATCTGAAGTTTCATGACGTCACCACAAGCTGGGGCGCCCACCAGACCTGTACCAACATTCGGGTCGTTCTTGTCGAAAGACCCGACATTCCTCGGGTTGCTGTAGTGATCCACAACCCTCTCATGGTACATTCGCGGCGTACCTGCTCCCACCGTCACTGCCCGCGTTGAAGGGAATCGCAGCCCTTGACCCAGAATCATCTTACTTGCGTGCCTCAACATTTTGGATAGATTCAAGAATTGATGAGAATGGAAATTTTAGGGTTCTCGTCAAAGTGAGGAAAAAAGAAGAAATATGATAAAGGGGTAGAGACTGGAGGAGATTGGTGCAAGAAAGGATATTTATGTAATTAAAAATTGTATTATGAAATGATTAAAAAAAAAATTATTTCCTTAAACTAAGGAGCACCAATCAGAGATTAGGAAGGGGACCCACAAGAGTTTTGCTCACAAGAGGATCAACAATTGAAAATTTGACGGTTTGCCATTGCCTTCGAACCTAGATTGAACTAGATGGGAACATGGTGGTGCTCGAAGATGTGTTCAAAGGTCCCATAAAATGTATGAATATAATGTGTAATAATTACGAATGTATGGTTAAAATTAATATTTGATTTTGAATGAGTTTATATAATCTTTATAAATTTGTATTTATGGTGTGTTTGATGGGTATTATTGAGGGAATAATATATTTTAAATAGCGATATGATGAGAAATATTCGGTTAAAAAGTAAAAAAAAAGTTATTGATGTGATAAAAAATATTATTTTATTGAAAAATATGTGGTTGAAAATGAAATTTTGAAAGAATGTGTGTCAAATAAAAACTTAAACGGAAGCTTAATCTCAAATCAAATTTAGCATTTGTTTGATTCCCATTATTTTCAAAATACATTTTTCTTTTTTTAATTTTCAATTATATATTCTTCAGTAAAAAGTTCACAAATTCAAAAAATTTTCTTATTTTTGAACCACAAATTTTGTGTCAAGTCATTATTTCAAAATACATTTTTATAAAAAAATGAGGATCAAACATACTCTTATATTTAGGAACCCCGTGTTCTTTATAAAAAGATCCAAGTGTCCAGAGTGATGACAACAACTAGATCGTGTAGTTCACGTGCTGAGCTCGAATTGAATGTGTGCAACATAAAATTCTGTTTTAGTTGCTTATTCTTGAAAATCTTTTTCAAAATGGTTATGAAGATACTTGTGGAATAAGGGAATATAATTTTTATGACGTACGTAGTCTTGGCACATATTTGGCATAGAGAAATGAAGAAAGGAGCTTATGTCGTTGGTTGTCTTTGAAGAGAACCCACAATATAGACGAGCTTCACCTCTTGTTCAGTTCGAGAAGAAGTTTGAAGATGTTCAGACAAAAGTTTGGGCCGCCAAAGTTCCTTATTTGTTTGTTTCCTGAGAGGAAAAACTGTGACATTTATGATCCTTGGAAGTGGTAAAATCTGGTAGATTTTGGCGTAGTTGCCCAGTGCTTGGCTCCAGCTAGAGTTTAATATTTACTAATGCCCTATTAAAGATCAATTTGAAGCTCGATGGACTAAATTCTACGTTGGCTGTTGAGAAATTTTCTTCTCTCCCCCCGATATCTAAGATTCCAAGCTTATTTCTTGGAATGGATGTTTCACATGGGTCCCTGGGCAAGTATGATATCTCATTACATGGCATCTGTGCGCACTCGGTCCCCAAAGGTTGAAATGATAGATTCTTGTTCAAATGCATGTCTGACACTGAAGATGATGGCATATTTAAGAACTTATGATCGACTTTTATGTTAGTTCTAGATAAGGAAGCTTGATCATATTATCATATCACGGATGGTGTTCATGAATCACTTCAATCAAGTTCTAAACGTCAAACTTTATCAAGTTATTGGGTGTTAGAATTTGGATGTGACTCAAAAAAAAAAGAAAAAAAAAAACTATATATATATATATAGGTTTTTTTTTTTTTTTTTTTTCGGCAGATTGCCAGGCGCTGCAGCACCGGGCGCCTCCTGTGCTGATTTTTAAACCTTAGCACGTATGCCTTTGTAAACACGTCATTTTTTGTCGCAAGGAATAGAAAGTCATACCCTTAATTTTGAGCCTTCATGTTGTAGTATGAGGAAGTAAACACGGATTTTGGTCGGTAATTGTAATCCCATGTTAAATATATGTCTTATAAGTGTTTGGTAAGTAAAGATGTGGTGAGAGAAATTATCTTTTGTCGTCTAAAATTACAATAACTGTTTTCGAAGACCTCATTTGCCATAATGAGTTTGATTTGTCTAAAAAATAAAACTAGTGGATTACTTCATTGCATTTCAAATGCTCAATTAGGTTGTGCAATCCAAGTGCTGAATTTGCACGATGCACGCGCAATGTTACTATAGTAGATGTTAATATTTCTAAGTTTATATTCCAAAAAGACTTTTTTTGTTGAAGGCTTGAAGCAAAAAGATGCTTAACAATGTTCTCTCCGGATGAGAATAAGGATGAAAAAGCTACTGGAGGAAACACAAGTTGTATAATCGACGGCCACCAATCAGAGGTTCAGACGAGGTGGCGCGGTAGACCACAAGAGTTTTGCCTGCCAAAACATCTCTCAGAACTCTCAACATGGACAAAATTTAGTGAAAGAACAAGAGGACCAGCAATGGAAAATTGACTGTCTGCCCTTGCTCTTCGAACCTAAACACATTTAAATGGGGATGTGGTGGTGCTCGGACATGTACTCAACATGATCTCACCAACGGTGGTAAAGTGACCCTTAGTGACATAATTATCAAATTATCTGATTTTCGAAGAATGAGAAGCATTCAATGCAATGTGCTAACTCAGGGTGTTCAAATGATATGGACGAAGGATAATTGTTTCTCAAATCTCTAACTCTTCAAGTTAAATGGATGTAAGTTAGCTAGCTAGGCTAGCACGCAATGGCTTTCTCTAATAGGGGCTCGCTTCTTCAAGCTCCGCCCGTTCTGCTGCCTCCATCACCTGATCCCCATGAAAATTGTCATTTGGGCTACAAATAAATCAGTTCTGAAAATTTCAGAAGGTCGAGATTGTCCTTGTGGACATTGCTTACTTCCACCATGAACATTAAAAGATATAAATGCCAAAAACGCAAAAACTTAATACACATAAGGAATTAAAATTTTATTTTTAATCTCAAATTCATATCATATTAAGGTAACAAATGTTCAGTTCAGACTTGACGCCGTGAACATGCTATTCACTTTTAGCGGTTTATAATGAAAAAAACATTTTCCAAATAAGATACTTGTCCTATAATGGAATATAATTTTTTAAATCTTACAGAAATTATATATTCTGGTACCCATTTTCTAGTTGTTGGTAAATGTTAATATTTTGTTCAGTGAATTAATTTCATTTACTTATTCAATAGTGAAGTACTTCAATAATGTCTAGTGTGATTTTGAAGTCTTAGTTGTTATGCTTCTATAATGCGTGATTCTAATAGCATTGTCACAAGGAGCAGAAAGTTTTCGTGAGTTTTCTCTTATCTTTGTGAGGTTATTCATCTTTCCTATAATCTTCCGCTACGTCACAATCCAAGCACGCCTTTACCATGTATTACAAATTTAAACACTACTTTTCATACTGAAGGCAAAATCGTTTATGTGGAAGTAAATGAAATTGCCCTAAATTGAAACCCACAAACCCTAAGGCGAACCTGGCGATTTTGCCCCAAAAAATTCAATCTGCATCTACATCTACATCGACAGGTTCATGGATCCATTGACTGGGTTTCTTCCATCTTTTTTGTAGTTTTTGGAGGAGGAGGATTCTGTTTTATTCTAGAGATTTTAAGAAAAATCCCATTTTTGTCAATGGAGGTGATGAGGTATGTATCTATAAATATTTCAAGTTCTACCAAAGTTTCGTATTCTGCAGTAATATTTATGGTTTTTTTTAATTAAAATTCTTCTTGAACTTTATTTGGAAATTCTGGAGATGGTGCATAATAATGAAATTAACCGTTAAAATTGATAGACCAAAATCTTATATCTTATAATTAGTTTATTTTGTGCTAATATCTTTCCTGTAATTTCTCCATTATTACTGTGTAAATCTTCTATAATTAGAGTTCCCTATTGCTCTCTGTCATAGAGCATGATTACAGGCCATATATTGGCAAAACTCTTGTATAAATACCTCTCAATTACATAATGAGATATACACAATTCTTCCACCATATTTTGAAAATCTTTATGGTATCAGAGCATTCATGCTCAAAGCATAAACACCCTTGAACTTCCTTTTTTTTTTTTTTCCTTTTTCTCTTCCTTTCTATCTTTTTTTTTTCATCTCAATCTAATGGCTGAAAATTCTGCAAGTTCTCCAGCAACTCCAATCCCTGCTGTAACAGCATTAACAGGGAACAATGTTTCATTACAATATGCTTCTCTTGTCTCAATCAATGCTGCAACTCTGATTCCGATCAAACTCTCTAGAGGAGGGAACTATGCCTCCTGGAGATCACAGTTCAGCAATCTCTTGTTTGGATATGATCTTATGGGATATGTTGAGTGTACATATCCATGTCCGGCTGAAACAATGGTGAAGACAGGAGAAACGATAGAATCGGTTAATCCGGATCGGAAGATTTGGTTATGTCAAGATCGCCTCGTATTGCAAGCCATTCAAGCCAGTCTCGCAGGCAATATTGCTCTGTTGATATCATCTTGCCAAACATCAGCAGATGCGTGGTCAAAATTGGAGACCACTTTTGCCAACAAGTCACACACAAGAATGCTCACTCTACTTTCAACGCTTATGAAGGTATCAAAAGAAGGAATTACCATTGCTGAGTATATGCAGAATATCAAGGGTATCATTGATGATCTATCTCTAATTGGTCACCCCTTGAGTGATGCCGAAGTTGTAGCCCATACACTAAATGGACTTGGAAATGATTACAAAGAATTGCAAGCTGCTATTCGAACCAGAGAAACAACCATGACTTTTGAAGAACTTCATGATAAACTCTCAGATCATGAAATTTTTCTGAAGCGTGAAGAGGAAAAGAAGGTAGAGCCACCTGTCACAGCCCAATTCAATCAACGCACCAGCAATTATAAAGGAAAGAATGGCAACATCCGAGGACTAGCAATTATGGTAGCAAATTCTCTCAAAATGGAAATAACCAAGGATTTCGTCCCTCTCAGTCCTTTCACAATTCTCCCAATCAATCTCAGACTAACTCACTTTCATCAACAGCAATTCCATCAACAACCACCATGGAAAACACACTCATCAGGTTCCAAAAATGTTGTTTGTCAGTTATGTGAGAAGGCAGGACACACAGCCAAAACATGTAGATCACGTCCTAAACCAAACTTTACTCAAGGGTGGCCCCAAGCAAACTACAACTCATTTGCACAATCTGATCAAGCTTCAAACCGTGGCAATTGGATTGTTGACTCTGGAGCATCTCACCATATCACTTCAAACTTACAACACTTGAGCGTCCATTCAGAATACGGCGGCAATGAAGACATTATGGTTGGCGATGGCAATGGTATTCCTATTTCTCATATTGGGTCTACTTCTCTTAATTCTTCTAATATTCAATTTAAACTTAACAATGTTTTGTGTGCACCACATATTAAACAAAATCTTCTTTCAGTTTCTCAATTTTGTAAACAACAATAATGCTTCTATAGAATTCTTTCCTAACTTTTTCCTTGTGAAGGATTTGAGTACGGGGGCATCCTTGGTCCGAGGCCGGAATAAAGCCAATATTTATGAGTGGCCATCTTCATCATCACCATCACATATTTCCTCTCCCACTACATTTATCAGTTCCGCCGCTGTCTCCTCCAATTTATGGCATCGCCGTCTTGGTCATCCGTCTTCAATAATTCAACAAAAATTAGTCTCTAAACACTCTCCCTATTTTAAATTCTGTTTCGTCTCATTGTGACTCATGCCTTTGTAATAAAAGTCACAAACTATCTTTTGGCCTTTCATCTGTGCAATGTAATTCTCCTTTAGAAATTATATATACAGATGTTTGGGGTCATTCCCCCATTATTTCTTTTGATAATTTTCGATATTATGTCATCTTTGTGGACTACTATACTAAATATACATGGTTTTATCCAATGAAACAAAAATTTGATGTATATCATATTTTCTTAAAATTTAAAAAAATAGTCGAAAACTTCTTTCAAACAACCATTAAAACACTATACTCCGATGGTGGAGGTGAGTTTCAAGGTCTGGAAACTATTCTGTCCAGCTTTGGTATTCAACACCTAAAATCTCCTCCCTATACACTTGAATTAGTTGGATCGGCTGAACGAAAACATCGCCATCTTGTCGAAATAGGCCTCACCATCCTTCATCAAGCATTTTTGCCTCCTCGTTTCTGGTCAGTCGCTTTTCAAACTGCTGTGTTTCTTATTAATCGCATGCCTACACTAGTTCTAAAATCTCTATCACCATTTGAAAAGGTATTTCGAAAAAGTCCGAACTATCTAAAGCTCAAGGTTTTTGGTTGCCTCTGTTATCCTTGGTTACGACCCTATACATCTCACAAATTAGAACCAAGGTCTAAGCCTTATGTTTTTCTCGGCTACTCCCTCCCACATAATTCCTATATTTGTTTTGATCCATCAACTCAAAAATCTTTTATTTCTCGACATGTTATATTTATTGAGAATACATTCCCTTTTCAAAATATATCTGTTGGGTTTTTTGATACCCAATAAATCCGAGCGATGATGTTAAATCGGTTTATAGTTTGGATTAGATTTCATAGGCCTCGGCCGATGATTGAAATGAAATGTCGACACCACAATGAACGAACTATTCGGACAACCTAAGTGGGTCATTTGAAGTAGCCTAATTCCATTAGTGTTGCTCATGGCCCGGCCCATAACCTTGGACGGCTTTAAGGTTGAAAGCCCACTTAGTTATCTATTGGGCCCCTTTTGTGTTTGACCTAAAAGCCCAATTCCTTGCCTTATTAATATTGACCCGGTTCTTGTTTATTGTGTGTGGAAGAAAAGAGAGCAGCCCGTGTAATTGGAAGAGAGAAATCGACTTCTACCTCTTGCTTTGTGCTTGTGCTTTGTGCTTCTTGGTAGCCCCTTTTCTCCTTCCTTCTCCCTTTGCCTTGGTGGATAAAGATAGTTGTTCTTCATCTTCACACCATAGCCCTAAGTGGGCTGAAATCATTGGAGCAACTGGTTGTTGGGTGGTTGTGCTAAGGAGCATTGGTTTGGTTCGTTGTGGTGTTGTCTTGGTGGTTTATCTGAGCTCGGTTATTGGTTAATTGAAGGCCCAAATTCCAACAATTGTTGGGAGCAAAACAAGAAGTTCCACATCGGTTGGGAGAAGAAAAGAAATCCACCATATAACTCAAGTGAGCTACTCTACCCATTACCAATTGGTTTTGGGTTGGAACCTCACTTGGGCTTGGTGGTGTGGGCTTGGGCCCGGTCAATTTGCTCATAATTTTCCCTACAACTGGTATTAGAGCCCGGGCCAGAGGAACGCAGTAGAAAGCGTGGTGGCAATCGGGCTAAAAATCATTCGCGTTTGAGATGCCTTGTGTCGAAAGTCTTCCTGACATTGGTGGTCAGACGACGGGTCCCGTTTGGTCGAGGGCGACAGTAATAACGGCGGTACAAGATGATTGGCGAATGGATTATTGTTTGAGGGGATGCCACAATGATGTGGTCCTTCGTTTGAGGGGAGGATTGTTGGGAGCAAAACAAGAAGTCCCACATCGGTTGGGAGAAGAAAAGAAATCCACCATATAACCCAAGTGGGCTACTCCACCCATTACCAATTGGTTTTGGGTTGGAACCTCACTTGGGCTTGGTGGTGTGGGCTTGGGCCCGGTCAATTTGCTCATAATTTTCCCTACAACAATATCCTCACATGATTGTAGGCTATCCACCGATTCTCTTTCTAAATGGCTACCTTTACATTCCTCATATCTTCCTCCTAGTTCTCACTCCACTATTTAGAGTCAACCAACTACATTAAGTCATATTCCAGCTACTTTAATTCATCAGGTTCCTATCATCAATTCTTCCTCCAATCAAGGACTCACCTCACTTAGTCAACACCACCCTCACAATCAATCTCACCTAGTACACCTGCTTCTAATTCCATTCATTCAGGTGGTGACAATGGCTCTCACTCAATACTGTCGAGTTCCTCTTCTACTAAGGATGCCAACAACTTAAGCTCTCATCAAGTACCTCCTTCTTTATCTCTATGTCCCACTTCCTCCTCTAAATCACCTACCCCTTCCTTCCCCACAAAACAAATTATAACCAGATCTCAAAATAATATTTACAAGCCTCGTAAAATTCTTGACCTTCACACTACACTTTCAGAAACTTTTGAACCCTCTACATTCCTTCAAGCTCAAAAATCCTCTCATTGGAGAAAAGCCATGAGTGAGGAATATGATGCACTTATACACAATTCTACTTGGACTCTCGTTCCCCCTCATCACATGCAAAATATTGTTGAGTCTAAATGGGTATTTAAGATTAAGAGGAATCCCGATGGTACCATTGCTCGCTATAATGCACGTTTAGTTGCCAAAGGGTTTCATCAACGCCCAGGTGTGGATTTTAACGATACCTTCAGTCCCATTGTTAAACCTACAACGATTCGACTTATCTTGAATCTTGCTGTCGCTCGTGGTTGGCAACTCCGACAATTGGATGTTAACAATGCTTTTTTGCAGGGCACTCTTACTGATAAAGTTTTTATGCAACAACCTCAAGGGTTTGTTCACTCTCAGTACCCTAACTATCTATGCCAACTTCACAAAGCTATATATGGTCTGCGTCAAGCTCCACGTGCATGGTATCAAGAACTGCGATCTTTTCTGCTCCACCATGGTTTTCAGAATTCTCATTCTGACAACTCATTATTTATATTGCATCATGGCTCTACCACACTAAATTTGCTTGTCTATGTTGATGATATTATCATCACAGGGAATCACTCTTCGGCTATTTCGGATTTCATTAGTGTTTTAGCTACTCGGTTTTCTCTCAAAGATCTTGGTCCCTTACATTACTTTTTAGGGGTTGAGGCTACATCCACTCCTCACGGCCTCTTTCTTGCACAATCAAAGTACATTCGTGATCTTCTCTCAAATAACAACATGCTTGAGGCTAATCCCGTGTCTACGCCGTTATCCCCTACCGAGATTCTCAAACTTCGTGATGGTAGTTCAGCAACCGATGCTACACAATATCGCAGAGTACTTGGTTCATTACAATATCTTTCCTTGACTCAGCCTGATATCTCTTTTGCGGTCAATAAATTGTCATAATTCATGCATTGTCCGTCAGTTACTCATTGGTCTGCTGTTAAACGTTTGTTGCGTTACCTCAATGGCACAAGTACACATGGTATCTTGATCCGCAATCACCCCTCTGCTCAACTTCACGCCTTTTCCGATTCTGATTGGGCTGGAAATCATGATGACCGCACATCTACCTCTGCTCATGTTGTCTTCGTTGGCACTACTCCAATTAGTTGGAGTTCTAAGAAGCAAAAATCAGTTGCTCGCTCTTCCACTGAAGCTGAGTATCGTGCCCTTGCTTCAACCGCTGCTGAGTTAAACTAGATCACTAATTTGCTACAGGAACTTCACATTGATGTCCCTGCTGTTCCAACAATTTTTTGTGATAATATTGGTGCTACGTATTTGAGCAAAAATCCTGTTTTTCACTCTAGTATGAAACACATTGCCATTGATTTTCATTTCGTGCTTGATCAAGTTCTCAACAATCGTCTACGTGTGTCCCATGTACATACTAGTGACCAACTTGCAGATTCTCTCACCAAAGCTCTAAATCGGAAGTCCTTCCTCCTTCATCGTTCCAAGCTTGGCATCCATGATGGAAGCTCAATCTTGCGGGGGCATGATAGACCAAAATCTCAGATCTTATAATTAGTTTATTTTGTGCTAATATCTTTCCTGTAATTTCTCCATTATTACTGTGTAAATCTTCTATAATTAGAGTTCCTTATTGCTCTCTGTCATAGAGCATGATTACAGGCCATATATTGGCAAAACTCTTGTATAAATACCACTTAATTACATAATGAGATATACACAATTCTTCCACCATATTCTGAAAATCTTTAAAAATGTTAAATAGAAAATCCTAACTTGCTTTCTTGAATTTGGGTTCATTGTCACTGATCAAGCCTTTTCCTCTACTCGGTTATCTATAAGTTTGTAATGATACTTCTTTTGGAGGCTTTGTTGTGGAACATTTACACTTTTTGATTCCTCTAACTTGTTTTTTAGGAGTGGAAGACCTGTGCTGTAGGATGTAAGTTTGGATTTGTTTCTGGTAAGAAGCCTGATGCTGCATTTGGGCTCCCTCAGCAACCGGGCACTCTAGTGTGATTCACTCAATGGAGTCAGCTATATTATACTGGGATATAGAAGTGGATGACTTGGAATATCCGTCAGATTAGGAGTTGTTGTCGCAATGTACATAAGATGACGTGGAAGTTAACTTTCAAGAAATGGTTGACAAATTACAACAAACGGATGAGGCTGAATCGTCGAACTGGGAGCAGCAAGGGAAAAAAAAAAAAAAAAAACAGCTGCGAAGACAACAAGAGCTACATCCGTTTGGCGTGAAGACACTGATAGTATTGGCATTTTTCTCTTTTGATGTATATCTCTGTTAATGTTAATAGTAAATGGTAAATTTGAGTACTAGCATCCGTAAATTTCTTTTGATAGTTATGTTAATGTTAAATTTATGAACATGAGTACGACAAGAGATAAATCCATTCCTGTTAATGTAAATTTTTAAGTTTGTGAATATACATAACTCGGCTCTCTGATTTGTCCAAGTCTTTGATTTATCTCAGCCTTTGCCTTGTGCAAATATTTCAAAACTCATGAAAAAAGCTAGAATTGGGTTTATTTTATCCTGCGAGCATATGTCAAATCATTCCCTTCTTCCCTAGCATATTGGTGATAATACATATGAAGATTTGTATTCTTGAGCATGAATTGTGGCATGACAATAGAAACTTCACAATAGAAACTTTAATAAAAGCATTGCAACTAACGTTTAGAAATAACTTCAATTGACACTGAAAAGATAAATTTACGCCAACTTTCAACATATCAACATACACCAAACATAATTTACACCAAATTTAGTACCGATTATATCATTTCCTTTTCCCTTGCGGATAGTTATGTTTAGGGATATCTCTACGTCTGCTTTTTTTGGATATTTGAGCAAATCTCATGATCATAAATGACAAATCTTCAATCGGATCTTTAGGCGTACATTTACCCAAACAAACATACCCCGAGTCTCCACTAGACTCACCTTCAAATTGCAATGGTTTTTTCCCAGATGCCGAAACATCATTCCAATCGAAAAATAAAAGATCGTCAAATGAGTCCAACTATATTATACTGATACACGTGAGATGCATCAACTAAGAGAAAAAGATCAATATAACCATAGATATAAATTTCTTTGCCACCGCAATTACAAATCAAAGATCAATATAGAATAACCTTGCACACATAAATTGCTTTAGAATATGGAAGACTATCTAAATGCAAAGAAAATTCTACCGTATACTTGCATCATCTATACATGCCATACAGCATTTCCATTAATTTTCTTCAGCTCTAAACAAACAAGCTAATATAATTACCTCTACATCAAGGTTCCTATGACAAGCACCGTAAGAATCAAGGGAAAGTTACTGAGCAAATAATGTTTCCTATCACTACTCTTATATAAAGGCGTAATAACTCCTTATTCTCAATCCCAAAATAAATATCAGATGGAAGAAACTCAATAAACTGATGGAAGACATACAAGAAACCCAGTAAACTGATGGAAGAAACTCAGTAAACTAAGAAAAATGGAAGAAAAACTGGAATAAAGACTGCAAAAAAGATGGAAGAAACCCAGTAAACTATCAGTGGATCCATGAACATGCAGGTGTAGATGGGGATCGAATTTTTGGGGCAAAATCACCAGGTTAGCCTAATTTGGGGTAATTTCATTTACTTCCACAGAAACAAGTTTGCCTTCAGGAAGAAAAGTCGCTTTTCAATTTGTAATATATGGTAAAGGCGTATTTGGATTCAGCTGACATGGCGTTGACGTGACAATTAATGGGGGACGTCAGATTACCGTCATCCACGTAGACAAATTAAATAACAAATTCTGTCCGGTGGCCAATGGAGTTGGACGAAGTAAAGTTGAGTGACCATTGGGAAATGCTGTGAAGTACAGTGATCTAGTCGTGACACACATCAAAGTTCAATGACTACTGAAATATTTAACTCCATTTTCTAATTGTTGGTAAATGTTATTATTTTGTTCAGTAAATTAATTTCATTTATTTATTCAATAGTGAAGTACTTCAATAATGTCTAGTGTGATTTTGAAGTCTTAGCTGTTGCACCTCTGTCATCCGTGAATTTAATAGCATTATCACGAGGAGCAGAAAGTTGTGTCCACTGGTTTTAAGTATCTTTGTGATTGTATGTGGAAGGAGACATGGATTCTCGTTAGTATGGTAATCCCGTTTTAGATGTACATATATCTTGTAGGCGTTTTAAAACTAAATACTTGGGTAAGTGGTTATCTTTAGTTGTTTCAAACTTCAATAACAGTATTCAATGACTAGTTTCCTGGATAGTTTGTTAATTGTATTGATTTTGCAAACATATAAAACTAGCAGATTGTTTAAATGCCTTTGACATACTCAATTAAGTCGTGCGCTCCACGTGCTGAATTTGCACGATGTGCGTGCAATATAATTATAGTAGAATATTGATTTTATATTTATATTCCAAATATACTTTTTTATATTCCTCTGATCACCAAAACTTCATGTTCCCTTTCCTTGTTAATAATAACAAATTTCAACATCAATATTTACTACAAATCATACACATAGTACGTATTTGTGCTGAATAAAAACAGAATTAGGGGGAGAGAGAGAGAGAGAGAGAGAGAGTTCCATGAGCGAATGGCAGCCAGAATTATGATCGGACGCAGAGGCAGATGCGAGAGAGAAGAAGCTTGGACCTAACAATTTAGGGTTGTCAGCTTGAGTCTTTTTGGGTGGTCGGGTCAGATTTAGATTTGGGTTGGTTTTGTTAAATAGGAAAAAGTCAAATTTAGGTTCAGTTTTTATTGAAATGGCACTTTTAGCAACGTTCACTGCCCATTGTAAAAGGAGGAGGTTTTAACAAACGGCAATCAATGGAGGAAAATTTGCCACATTAACTTTTTTTAGCAGCAGCCATTGCCTGTTGTTAAACCTACGAAATATATGAACTTTTTTGCAAGCGTACGTTACAAAAGGTTATATTTGCAACATACATCGAACGAAGCAACACGCAAGTAAAGAATGTTGTTAATTTTTATGTCGCAAGAAGCCATTTTTCTTGAACTGAATATAGTTAATTAGTTATGAGTGTCTAGATAGGTGACAACGACTAGTTCATGCATTCAGTTTTAGATGCTTATACTTGAAAATCTTTTCCAAACGATTACAAAGGTACTTGTCCAATAACATAATATAATTATTGTGACATACGCGGCCCTGTCAGAGTTTCATAAAAGCTGGAGAAATGAAAGGAGCTTATGCTGCAGCTCCATTGGGAGTCCAAGAAGAGAATCTACAATATAGACGAGTTCCACCTCTTTTTGGGGTTAAGAAGAGGTTTGTAGATGTTTCAGGCAAATCTTTCTGGGCTTCCAATGTTTCTTCTTTGTTTGCTTCCTCAGAGGAATAAGTGTGACATTTATGGTCCTTAGAAGCAGAAAATCTGGCTGATTTTGGTGAAGCTGCGTAGTGCCTGGCTCCAGCTAGAGTTAATGACTATCTCCTGTAAACATAATGCGAAGATCGGTTGATAAAATTTTAAGTTAACTGTCGAAAAATCTTCTTCTCTGCCCATGATATTTAAGATTCCCTCCGAAATTCTTGGAATGGATGTTGCACATGGGTCCCTGTGCCGGTCTGATGTCCCATCAATTGCTGTGGTTGTCAGTCAAGGCAATCGGCATTGATATCTCATTACAAAGCATCTGTGCGCACTCAATCCCCAAAGGTTTAAAAGACACTCTGGTCAAATGCATGTCTAAAACTGAAGATTGCGGCATTTTTAAAGAACTTATGCTCGATTTTCATGTTAGCTATGGAAAAAGGAAGCATGACAAGATTACCATATTCATTCGACCAAGTTCTTGACATCGAACTTACTCAAAGTATTTACCTAATAATGGAATATTATGGAACCTAGCGTTCATTGTAAAAATAATATAGTTAATTAGTTATGAGTATCTAGAGTGATGAAAAAGATTAGGTCATTCAGTTCAAGTGCTAAAATTGTAATGAATGCATGCAACATACAATTCATTTTTAGTTACTTATGTTTGAAAATCTTTCCCAAATGACTACAAAGGTATTTGTCTAATAACACTTAAATGGGGTTGTGGTGGCGTTCGAACACGTACTCAACATGTGACGTCGGGCAGAATAGTGATTATTCTGCTGGCTAGTTTTACCAACAAATTCACATGGAAGAACACAAGATTAACGCCGAAAAACACAGAGAAAACGTCTCTGAAATTTAGAAAATTTTATTATATGACACAATGATCAAAATAAGTTCACAAACCGGACTTTATAGTAAAAATTCGAATTTTACAAAAAATGGCAAAATTCCAAAAATCATGCCAAACGAAAATATGGAATAAAATAAGTATTCTGCAAAAAAAAAATCTAGCCCAGATCGGGTTAGAAATCATCTCCTAACATACAATCGAAATACTACCAAAAATAGCAAAAATTAACTAAAAATAGCAATTCGAAAGAGAAAATAGTGGAATTTGAGGATGAAAACGGTACACACTGAGCTAAGTTGGGTGACCACGATGTGCGCGCTGAAACAAGCTTTCCGGATTGTGGTCTTAATCATGATCTGATAACCGCAGCCAAAGTTATGGCCAAATTACCGAAACACTACTCAATTGCCAAAGTTATGCGATTACTTGCCATCCTTGTGCCGATCTGCCAACTCTTGATACCTTAGAGCTATTAACGTGTTATCTGACAACTCAGCATCTGACTCGAACCCTCCTGCATCAACATGGTCCCCGTAACGGTAGCAAAGTGACCTTTTAGTGACATAATTATCAAATTATGTGATCTTTGAAGAATGAGGAGCATTCAATTACTAATGCCCTAACTCATGGTGTTCAAATAATACAGGTGAATGATAATTATTTTTCAAATCTCTAACTCTTGAATCTCTAACTCCACCTCCTGTTCCTTACGTATATTGTCCATTGCACTACAAATTAATCAATTCCGAAAATTTCAGAAGGTCGAGATGGTCCTTGAAGATATTGCACACTTCCACCATGAGCATTAAATGATTTAAATGCTAAAAACAACACACAAACACTTAGTGCACATAAGGAATTAAAATCGTATTTTTCTCTCAAATTCAAATTATATTGTGGTAACAAATGTATTTCAAGAGTTAACTAGTTGTGACTATCTAGAGCGATGACAACGATTATATCGCATAGTTCATGTCCCGAACTCCTATAAATGCAATGCATGCAACATACAATTCACTTTTAGTGGTTTATGAATAATAACTTTGACAAATTTACTTGAAATATTAGGATAGTGTTTTGCAAATTTACAAACAACCGTACCACTAAACAACCACTACCACCTCACCACCACGGGAAACAACCATTTGCTAACTGAAAAGTAAACCACCAACAACTAATATCAAAACAATTAGAAAAAATGAACAACACCATCAATCGTGCGCTGCAACGACTTTGTACAAGAAGATAGTACATCGGTGCTGTGCTGTTCGCGGTCATCGTGCTACTCCTCCGACGCTGCGAGGGGCACTGTGAAATGGTGCTCACATAGAAAGGAAAATGTGTGCGGTGGCGTACAAACCTGCCATCACCGCACCGCACTGCACCACCTACGCTACCGCTGCAACCATTAGCCACCACAAATCAAAACAACCAAAAAAACCAAGCACGAACGTGATTCGCGCTCATTCTGGTCGGAACATCTGCATTCACAGTTCTATGGTGGTGTTTGCATGAGCTCTGCATTCAGAATAGATCGTCGGAGTTCAAATTTTCATGGTAGAGTCTTGACGGCCAGAGCTTTATGTTAGTACTAAATCGTTGGACCGACGACAGAGAGCATGGAGAATAGAGAGGCCACCCACGACAGCGACATTGGAAAAGGGAGAGTGAAGAGAGAGATGGAGAGATATTTAGGGTTTGAAAATGAGATTATAGATGAATTTACAGAAATAGAATTGGGGGAGGTTGATTAATTATAATATTATTAGTAATATTAAAATATATAATTATTACCTGATTTATGATTAATTAACTTTCTGTACTTGACTTTTGAAAAGTAATCTTTAAACACCAATTATTGTGTAGTTTCCTCTTTATTAAATGGGATGAAATCAAGCCCCTCTTTGGGCCCCATTAAAATGAGATTTTGGTGCGTTTTTGGAGTAGTGATTTTATAAGGAAAAATTTTGGATTTATGCTTAATGTTATTTATGGAAGATTATATGAGTTGAATTTTTTTTAAATGGAGCCCAAACAAGGAAGAAATTTGAGTTGAATTTTTTATTGCAATAGGCTTTCACTTTCATTGCTACCCGTTGAGAAACGAGGAGATTATAACAATGAGCAAAACGTTGCAAAATATTTCACATATTAACATTTTTCTACAATGGTCATTGCATGTTGCTAAAGCTACAAAGTATATGAAATTTGAACAGCGTTCCCTACCCCGTTGCAGAAGGAGGAAGTTTTAACAGCGGGTAATGGATTTTGCAAAATATATCACATATCAATTTTTTCAATAATGGTTACTGTCCCTTGTTTAAGCTATGAAGTGCATAAAATTTTAACAACATTTGTTGCCCATAGCGAAATAGTGTTTTAACAATGGGCAATGAATATTGCAAAATATGTCACATAGTAACTTTTTTCAGCAATGATCATTGCCCATTGTTAAAATTATGAAATATAGAAATTGTTTTTGCAACAGGGGGCAAACATTGCCATGTATTACATTAGCAGCATATATTGAAATATTGTAGTCAAATCTCATTTGCGATAAACCCCTCTTATGCAATTAATGAATGTCTTTTAGCTGCTTATACTTAAAAATCTTTTCCAAATGATTACGGAGGTAGTTGTCTAATAACGAACTATAATTTTTGTGAAGTATGCGGCCTTGTCAGGGTTTGATAAAAGTTGGGGAAATGAAAGGAGTTTATGTTGAAGCTCCATCAGAAGTCTTTGAAGAGAGCCTACAAGATAGACAAGCTCCACTTCTTGTTTGGGTTGAGAATGTAAAGACTTGGGTTCTATCTTAAAAGGTCAAC
The DNA here is from genome assembly GCA_035079005.1 of Fraxinus americana. Lineage (NCBI taxonomy): Eukaryota > Viridiplantae > Streptophyta > Magnoliopsida > Lamiales > Oleaceae > Fraxinus > Fraxinus americana. The sequence goes on along the minus strand of CM068721.1, from coordinate 9,487,778 downwards.
CTTGGTAAGAGTAGAAGCCCAAACCCTTATAAATTAGTCTATATTTTCAGTTTCAATCGATGTGAGATTTTATCCCTTAACATACCCCCGCAAAATGATGACTCGTTTGAGCAGACCAATCTTGAAATTCTTATGCTCATTTTTTTGAGTTTTAATCGGATCGAATTACTCGTTGGAGCGTAATGCCCCGTTATCATGTAAAGATTTGGAGTTCCATCTGAAAATGTCAACCTTGTTAGGAGGAGTAGCCAAACCCTTATCAATTGGTCTATATTTTCAGCTTCGGATTTTATTTCTATGTTAAAGATGTTTGAAGATATTATGGAAAACTTTATGGGCTGCCAAAGTTCCCTTCTTTGTTTGCCTCTGGAGAGGAAAAGCTGTGAAATTTATGGTCCTTGGAAGCTGAAAATCTGGCGGATTTTGGTGTAGTTGCTCAGTGCCTGGCTCCAACTAGGATAAATTATCACGAGTGTCCTGTTAAATATAAGCGTAGTTTGGTGGATTAAATTCTATGTTAACAGTTCAGAAATCATCTCTGCCCATGACATCAAAAATTCCCCCCGTAATTCTTGGAATGAATGTTTCACATGGATCCCTATGTCAGTATGATATCCATCAATTGCAAATGCTGCCATTGTCAGTTCAAGGCAATGGCTATTGATACTCATTGTAGAGCTTCTGTGCGCACTCAATCACTGAAGGTTGATATGATAGATTCTCTGTTCAAACGCTTGTCACTGAAGATGATGGCATATTTAAAGAACTTGCACTCGATTTCGGTGTTTGGTCTGGAAAAAGGATGCTTGACAAGATTATCATATTTAGGGATTTATTAGTGTTTGGTCTTCCAAGTTTCTAAATGAAAATGGTCCCTAAAATTTGTGGTGACTGTTGAAAAGTAGAAAAATGACACAATTTTATTCAGCTGGGTTCTCCTGTTAATGTGCAGTCAGGGACAGTAATAGATAGTGAATAATTTAAATAATGCTGTGTGTGATAATTAAACTTAGCATGTAAGCCTTTGTAAACGCGTGGTTCTTAACACACTGTATTGTCGCTAGGAGAAGAAAGTCGTATCCTTGATTTTGCGATCCATGTGATTGTATGTGGAAGAAATCATGGATTCTAGTCAGTAATGGTAATTCCATGTTAAATATAAGTCATATAGGTGTTTAGTAAGTAAATGCTTGGTAAGTGATATAATATTTCGTTACCTAAAACTGCAATCAGTGTATTGAAAGACCTTGTTTGTTGTAATCGTTGTGATTTGCCTAAAAAATAAAACTAGTGGATTACTTTAATGCATTTCCTGTGATCAAGTAAATCACACAGTCCGCATGATAAACTTTCATGACACATTTGCAATAATATTATAGTAGAATTTTATTTATCAGTTTAAATTCGAAAGAACATTTTTTTTTGCTTTTCTTTTTGTTGACACAAAGACACTTAACTAATATTAAAACTTCGATTAACTAAATTGAGATGTTCAATTAAAACAAACTCAATTGCAAGCATTAACCCTTGTACTATAAAATTACAGTTTGAATCAGAGCAAAACAATTTTTTTTAAAAAAATTGATTAGTTAGAGTGTCCTGATTGAAGACATTGACTAAGTCGTGCAGTTCACGTGATGAACTCGCACTGAATACATGCAACAAACAATTCTTTTGGTTTCTCATACTTGAAATTTTTTTTTCCAAATGATTACAGAGGTACTTGTCCAATAATGGGTTGATGTAGCTTTGGAGTTTGAAGAAGTGTTGGACAGGAAATTGATGAAAAAAATCGCATCAGGGGCAATTTGGTCATTTGGCATGACGGTGTCGGAATTGGCTGAAATTTGGCAGGTTGATTGACAAAGCCTCAGATCTCGTGATTTTAGTCAAATTCCTTCATTTAGGCCTTCAAATAATTAATTTTCATATTCATAGCTTTAGATTTTCACTATTTTTGGAATGTTTTAATATTCTATATTTTTAGGTTTTTTGTAACACCTATTTAAAGGTTTTTGAACGTTTTTCGGATAATTATTAATTATTACAAAATTTCGTTTCTTGGTGGATTCCAAATTTGGTTCTTCAGATTTACGTTCGTAAATCTTCGTCTTTCGTTCTGCATCATGGGTGATGGCAGAAACTAGTAACCTTGAATTCGTGATTGTATGTTCTGTGACCTGTTTGACTTCAAGTGTCGTTTGTTAATCAGAAGAAGCTGGTTGCAGGAGATTCAACCATGTTTTTTAGGGCTGAAAATGAGAATCTCTGTGTTAGGATTCAGAGGGCCAAGAGGGATGGCGGCATCGATGGCCATGAATCTTCATCTGGGTGGAATTCTAGTGGTGGTTCTGGAAATTATAAGTACTTTTTTTCATTTCTGAAGGAAGATGGTAGCAAGCTGATGAACAGAAGTGGCAATAATGGGAGCAAAGTGAAGCCTCAATCAGTTATGGAGGCTATATTTCTTGCCACCAGTCGCCATCCTTTCGAGGTGGCTTATTACCCGCGAACAAGCACGCTAGAGTTTTGTGTAAAGGCTTCCTCCATTGATGTTGGGATGAAGATCCCATGGTTGTTCGATGGTGGCGGTTCACGGTGGGCAGTGTAGCATCATGTAGATAGTTGGTGGTGGGCGGCAGGGATTTCTGGTTTTTTGTTTTGGGAAAGGGGCGCGGGGTTTGGAGAAGATGAAATGTTTTGATCATTTTTATTTTTTGTTTAATTATTTTAATAAAATATAAATTTACAAATCTACCCCTCACTTATTTTGTCAATTTGAGTCAAACTTATAATTTTAGGTTTGACTTAACGGATTAATGGATAGATTCAATCCAATGGCTCCGGTTGCAGTCGAAATGAAAGGTTTAGGATTGCGACTGCAAAAATAAAAGGTTTGGGTGTAGTCTGCAACAAATTGACATGTTTGAGGACCTTTCTTGTAATTTTCCCTTATATTAAGGTAACAAATATTCATTCACAAAATAAGAAAATAGTTCATTTGTTGTGTGTCTAGAGTGATGACAACTATTAGATCGCGAAGTTCACGCTGTAAAGTCGTACATAGTGCGTGCAACATGAAATTCACTTTTAGTGGTTTATTTATACAAAAGGACATTTTTCAAATCTTATTACAAAGGTACTTATCTAATTGTGGAATATAATTTTTCAAGTCTTACAGAAATTATATATTCTGGTACCCATTTTCAAATTGTTGGTAAATGTTATTTTTCAGTAGATTAATTTCAATTATTTGTTCAATAGTGAAGTACTTCGATAACGTCAAGTGTGATTTTGAAGGCTTAGCTGCTGCACCTCTATATGTATGATTCTAATATCACCCATTGTCACAAGGAGCAGAAAACTGTGCCCCTTGATTTTAAGTATCTTTGTGGTTGTATGTGGAAGGAGACATGGATTCTAGTCAGTATGGTAATCCCGTTTTAGATGTACATATATCCTGTAGGCGTTACAAAACTAAATACTTGGGTAAGGGTTTATCTTTAGTTGTTTCAAACTGCAATAACTGTATTCAATGACTAGTTTCCTGGGTAATTTGATAATGTTATTGATTTTGCAAACATATAAAGCTGGTAGTTGTTTAAATGCCTTTGACATATTCAATTAAGTCGTGCGATCCACATGCTGAATTTGCATGATGAGCGTGCAATATAATTATAGTAGAATATTGATTTTATGGTGTGTTTGGGCCACATTACTTTGGAAGAATGTATTCTGGAATAGTAGATTGACGGAGAATTTGTGGTTGAAAAAGAAGGAAAAGTTATTGATGTGATGGAAAATATTATTTTATTGAAGAATGTGTGGTTGAAAATGAGTAGAAGAATGAGAATGAGAATTTTAATGTGTACCAAACATGGGCTTATATTCATTTTCGAAATATACTTTTTTATATTCCTCTGATCACCAAATCTTCTTGTTCCCTTTCCATGTTAATAATAACAAATTTCAACATCAATGTTTAGTACAAATCATACACTTAGTACGTATTTGTGTTGAATAAAAACAGAGAGAGAGAGAGAGAGAGAGAGAGAGAGAGAGAGAGAGAGAGTTCCATTAGCGAACGGCAGCCAGAATTATGATCGGATGCAGAGGCAGAAGCGAGAGAGAAGAAGCTTAGACGTAACAATTTAGGGTTGTCTCATATTGGCGCTTTAGTCTTTTTTTGGGTGGTCGGGTCAGATTTAGATCTGGGTTGGTTTTGTTAAATAGGCAGAAATTAAATTTAGGTTCTTTTTTTATTGCAACGGCACTTTTAGCAACGTTCACTGCCCATTGTAAAAGGAGGAAGTTTTAACAATCGGCAATCAATGGAGGAAAATATGCCACATTAACATTTTTTAGCAGCAGTCATTGCCTGTTGTTAAATCTACCAAATATATGAACTTTTTTGCAAGCGTACGTTACGAAAGGTTATATTTGCAACATACATCGAAATATTGTTGTCAAATATCGATTGAGTTGAACAACAAAAGCATACATTTACTGACTTTGGCAGCAACTCGCATGTAATGAAAGTTGTTATTTACATGTTGCAAGAAGCCATTTTTCTTGAACTCAATATATTTAATTAGTTATGAGTGTCTAGATAGGTGACAATGACTGGGTCGTGCATACAGTTTTAGTTGCTTCTACTTGAAAATCTTTTCCAAATGGTTACAAAGGTACTTGTCCAATAACATAATATAATTTTTGTGACATACATGGCCCTGCAGAGTTTGATAAAAGCAGGAGAAATGAAAGGAGCTTATGCTGTAGCTCCATTGGGTGTCCTTGAAGAGAACCTACAATATAGACAAGTTCCACCTCTTTTTGGGGTTAAGAAGAGGTTTGTAGATGTTTCAGGCAAATCTTTCTGGGCTTCCAATGTTCCTTCTTTGTTTGCTTCCTGAGAGGAATAACTGTGACATTTATGGTCCTTAGAAGCAGAAAATCTGGCTGATTTTGGTGAAGCTGCGAAGTGCCTGGCTCCAGCTAGAGTTAATGACTAATGTCCTGTAAACATAATGCAAAGATCGGTTGATAAATTTTAAGTTAACTGTCGAAAAATCTTCTTCTCTGCCCATGATATTTAAGATTCCCACCGAAATTCTTGGAATGGATGTTGCACATAGGTCCGTGTGCCTGTCTGATGTCCCATCAATTGCTGTGGTTGTCAGTCAAGGCAATGGGCATTGATATCTCATTACAAAGCATCTGTGCGCACTCAATCCCCAAAGGTTTAAAAGACACTCTGTTCAAATGCATGTCTAAAACTGAAGATTACGGCATTTTTAAAGAACCTATGCTCGATTTTCATGTTAGCTATGGAAAAAGGAAGCATGACAAGATTACCATATTCATTCGACCAAGTTCTTGACATCGAACTTACTCAAAATATTTACCTAATAATGGAATATTATGGAACCCAGGGTTCATTGTAAAAATAATATAGTTAATTAGTTATGAGTATCTAGAGTGATGAAAACGATTAGGTCATTCAGTTCAGGTGCTGAAATCGTAATGAATGCGTGCAACATACGATTCATTTTTAGTTGCTTATGTTTGAAAATCTTTAACTAATGATTACAAAGGTATTTGTTCAATAATAGAAGATAATTTTTGTGACATATGTTGCCTAGCCCTTCGAACCTAAACACACTTAAATGGGATGTGGTGGTGTTAGAACACATACTCAACATGGTCCCCCTAACGGTAGCAAAGTGACCCTTGGTGACATAATTATCAAATTATGTGATCTTTGAAGAATGAGGAGCATTCAATTACTAATGCCCTAACTCATGGTGTTCAAATAATACAGGTGAATGATAATTATTTTTCAAATCTCTAACTCTTGAATCTCTAACTCCACCTCCTGCTCCTCACATATATTGTCCATTGTGCTACAAATTAATCAATTCCGAAAATTTCAGAAGGTCGAGATGGTCCTTGAGGATATTGCACACTTCCACCATGAACATTAAATGATTTAAATGCTAAAACACAAACACTTAGTACACATAAGGAATTAAAATCGTATTTTTCATCTCAAATTCAAATTATATTGTGGTAACAAATGTTCATTTCAAGACAGAATAATATAGTTAACTAGTTGTGACTGTCTAGAGTGATGAACAATAGATTAAAAATTTTGGATGTGTTTTCAATTATTTTTCGTTGCATAGTTTAAAAAGAAGACTGAAAATATTGAATTAGCGAGGCAAGTAAAGTGACAGCAATCACCGTAGAAAATCGAATATCGATATGTCTAAGGCAGACAATCGTTATAGTAGAAGCAACAACTCGATCAACTACTTAAGCCAAATCTCGTGTTGGTGAGTTACCTCTTTCATTCCTTCCTTTCTATTTAGGATCCCACATCTCCCACTTGCTTATGTAGATCTCAAAGAAGAAAAAAGAGGCATTCGGAAGGCAAAACGTGCTAAGCTTTTCCCTTTTTTCAACCTGATCAAACTCTTCGGTGTATAAAATATTTAAAAATTAAAAATAATGAGGTTGTATTTGGAAGGGAGGCAGGTTGAACATTGTCATTTTTACTGACTTTTTCTTTTTAGGTTCAAATTTGACCTTTATAAGTCCATTTAGTGTCACATCGAAAATCATCTACACTGAACCAACGAAACCTAGTCAAATTGAAGTTAATTTCGACAAATAGAGTCAATTTGACAAGAATTTTTGAAATATTAAGTAAATTGTGTGCATTGTATGTAATATCATTAGTATTCATTTTCTCCATCGATTCTCTCTTTGTTAGAGTAATGTGAGTACTGGCACATGAGTATTCCTTTTCTCCTTCATCTCTCTCTTTTTTATGCCTTTTTGAGATATGTTTTGTTTGTTTCATCTGAGTGATTATTCATAGCCTAATTTTTAAATAAAATTATATATCACTTTGACAGAAGTAGAAAGCCCTTGACTAGAGGAAATGCACAAAAAAGTTCATTATAGGAATGAATTGTTAAACTACAGGAAATGCACATACCAATTTCATAAATTAATCCATCATATGTTGATGAGATCGTATCGTTTAATAACATACTCATAAGTTGTATAGTTATCTGAGTAATAAACAACATAATACTACTTAACAAGTAAAGCAACATCTCTTTTCTTATATGACTTGTGAATAGTATAAATATAGGTTCCAATTATATACCATAAACGAGAATATTTTCTGAACTTTTTTACAAAGATACTTGAATGATAACTGTACAATTTTTCAAATCTTACATCAATTTTAAATTCTGGTATCCATTTTCTAATTGTTAGGAAATGTTATTATTTCTGTCAATAAAATAAATTTCACTGTTCAATAGTGGAGTACTTAAATAATGTCGAGTTTGATTTTGGAGGCTTAATTATCTGTTGCATGTCGGTAATGCGTTATTCTAAAAACACCCTTTGTCGCAACGAGCAGAAATCTTGAGTATCCTTGTGATTGTATGTGGATGTAGACATGGATTCTAGTTAGTAATGTAATCCAGTTTTAGATGTATGTATGAGCTTGTTTGGTAGAGATTTTTTGGGGGAAAAATTGATTTTGAATAGTGATATGATGGAAAATGTGTGGTTGAAAAAGAAGAAAAAATTATTGATGTGATGGAAAATATTATTTTATTGAAGAATGTGTGGTTGAAAATGAGAATTGATTTACTGTAGAAAATTAGAATCCCTACCAAACAGGCCCATATCTTGCAGGTGTTACAAAAGAAAAGACTTAATTGGTAAGATAGGTTATCTTTATAAGTGCATTCAAAGACTAGTTTCCAAGGTAATTTGACTGTTCACTATAATGGTTTTGATTTTAAAAACATATATGTAAAAGTAGCATATTGCTTAAATACCTTTGATATACTCAATTTCGTCGTGCAATTCAAATTTATGCTGAATTTTCAATGCTGAATTTTCACGATGGGCATGCAATATTATTATACTAGAATATTGATTCTAAATTTATATTCCAAATATTTTTTTGCTCCTCCTCTCACCAAAACTTTTTCTGTTCCCTTTCCATATTAATAATAACAAATTTCAACATCAATATTTAGTACAACTCATATACTTAGTATGTATTTTTGTTGAAGAAAATTGTAATTAGAGAGAGTACCACGAGCAAATGACAGCAAGAATGATGATCGGAGGCACCAGCACATGCAGATGCGAGAGAGAAAAAGCTTCGACTCTAAGATTTATGGTTATCTCATATTGGTGTTAAGATTATTATTTTTTCTTTGGGTCCGTCGGTCGGGTCAGATTTAGATTTTGGTTGGGTTATTAAATGGGATGAAATTAAGCCCCTTTTTGGGCCCCATTAAAATGAGATTTTGATGTGTTTTTGGAGTAGTGATTTTATAAGGAAAAATTTTGGATTTATGCTTAACATTATTTTATGGAAGAATATATTGTTGAAAGTGAGTTTTAAAAAAAATGTTTTTTTTTTTGGAAAAATAGAGCCCGAACAAGGGCGAAATTTGAGCTGAATTTTTTTATTGCAACAGGCTTTCACTTTCATTGCTACCCGCGAAAGGAGGAGAATATAACAATGAGCAAAACGTTGCAAAATATTTCACATATTAATTTTTTTCCACAACGGTCACGGCGTGTTGCTAAAGCTACGAAGTATATGAAATTTGAACGGCGTTCCCTACCCCGTTGCAAAAAGAGGAAGTTTTAACAGCGGGTAATGGATTTTGCAAAATATATCACATATCAAAAATTTTCAGTAACGGTCACTGTCCCTTGTTAAAGCTACGAAGTGTATAAAATTTTAACAACATTCGTTGCCCATACCGAAATACGGTTTTAACAATGGACAATGAATATTGCAAAATATGTCACATATTAACTTTTTTCAAAAATGATCATTGCCCATTGTTAAAATTATTAAATATATAAATTGTTTTTGCAACAGGGGGAGAACGTTGCGATAGATTACATTAGCAGCATTAATTGAAATATTGTAGTCAAATCTCATTTGCGATAAACCCCTCTTATGCAATTAATGAATGTCATTATTAATCCATTTTTCTTGTACTAAATACAATTAATTAGTTATGAATGTCTAGATTGATGACAGTGACTGATGGTGCAGTTCACTTGATGAACACGTACTAAATGCATGCAGCACACAATTCACTTTTAGCTGCTTATACCTAAAAATCTTTTCCAAATGGTTACGGAGGTAGTTGTCTAATAACGAACTATAATTTTTGCGACGTCCGTGGCCTTGTCAGGGTTTGATAAAAGTTGGGGAAATGAAAGGAGTTTATGTTGAAGCTCCATCAGAAGTCTTTGAGGAGAACCCACAAGATAGACAAGATCCACCTCTTGTTTGGGTCGAGAATGTAAAGAATTGGGGTTTCATCTTAAAATGTCAACCTTCTTGAGAGGAGTGGCCCAAACTTTTACAAATTGGTCTACCTTTTCAGCTTCAATCTATGTGGGATTTTATCTCTTAATAGAGAAGATGTTTGAAGATATTATGGAGAACTTTATGGGCTGTCAAAGTTCCCTTCTTTGTTTGCTTCCGGAGAGGAAAAACTGTACATTTATGGTCCTTGGAAGCTGAAAATCTGGCTGATTTTGGTGTAGTTGCTCAGTGCCTGGCTCCAACTAGGGTAAATTATCACGAGTGTCCTGTTAAATATAAGCGTAGCTTGGCGGATTGAATTCTATGTTAGCAGTTCAGAAATCTTCTCTGCTCATGACATCGAAAATTCCCCACGCAATTCTTGGAATGAATGTTTCACATGGGTCCCTAGGTCAGTTTGATATCCATCAACTGCAAATGCTGCCATTTTCAGTTCAAGACAATGGCCATTGATACTCATTGTAGAGCTTCTGTGCGCACTCAATCACTGAAGGTTGATATGATAGATTCTATGTTCAAACGCTTGTCACTGAAGATGATGGCATATTTAAAGAACTTGTACTCGATTTCAGTGTTTGGTCTGGAAAAAGGATGCTTGACAAGATTATCATATTTAGGGATTTATTAGTGTTTGGTCTTCCAAGTTTCTAAATGAAAATGGTCCCAAAAATTTGTGGTGACTGTTGAAAAGTAGAAAAATGACACAATTTTATTGAGCTGGGTTCTCCTGTTAATGTGCAGTCAGGGACAGTTATCGATGGTGAATAATTTAAATAATGCCGTGTGTGATAATTAAACTTAGCACGTAAGCCTTTGTAAACGTGTGGATCTTAACACACTGTATTGTCGCTAGGAGAAGAAAGTCGTATCATTGATTTTGAGATCCATGTGATTGTATGTGGAAGAAATCACAGATTCTAGTCGGTAATGGTAATTCCATATTAAATATAAGACATATAGGTGTTTGGTAAATAAATACTTGGTAAGTGATGTTATATTTCATTACCTAAAACTATTGAAAGACCTTGTTTGTTGTAATCGTTGTGATTTGCCTAAAAAATAAAATTAGTGGATTACCTTAATGCATTTCCTATGATCAATTAGATCGGGCTGTCAACATGCTAAATTTTCATGACACATTTGCAATAATATTATAGTAGAATTTTATTTCTCAGTTTAAATTCTAAAGAACATTTTATTTTTTGCTTTTCTTTTTGTTGAAGCACAAAGATGCTTAACTAATATTAAAACTTCGATTAACTAAATTGAGAGGTTCAATTAAAACAAACTCAATTGCAAGTAATAACCCTTGTACTATAAAATTAACAAGCAAATCCAGTTTGAATCAGAGCAAAATAATTTTTTTTTAAAAAAAATTAATTAGTTATGAGTGTCCTGATTGAAGACATTGACTAAGTCGAGTAGTTTACGTGATGAACTCACACTGAATACGTGCAACAAACAATTCTTTTCGTTTCTCATGCTTGAGAAACTTTTTTCCAAATGATTACAGAGGTACTTGTCCAATAATGGGTGATGGCCGAAACTAGTAACCGTCAATTCGTGATTGTCTGTACTGTGACCTGTTTGGCTTCAAGTGTCGTTTGTTAATCAGAAGAAGCTGGTTGCAGGAGATTCAGCCATGTTTTTTAGGGCCAAAAATGGGGATCTCTTTGTTAGGTTTTAGAGGGCCAAGAGGGATGGCGGCAACGATGGCCATTAATCTTCATCTGGGTGGAATTCTAGTGGTTTATAAGTACTTTTCTTCATTTCTGAAGGAAGATGGTAGCAAGCTGATGCACAGAAGCGGCAATAATGGGAGGAAAGTGAAGCCTCAATCAGTTATGGAGGCTATATTTCTTGCCAACAGTGGCAAGCCTTTTGAGGTGGCTTATTACCCGCGAACAAGCACGCTAGAGTTTTTTGTAAAGGCTTCCTCCATTGATGCTGGGATGAAGATCCCATGGTTGTCCTATGGTGGCGGTTCACGGTTGGCAGTGTGGCATCATGTGGACAGTTGGTGGTGGGGGGCAGGGATTTCTGTTTTTTTGTTTTACGAAAGGGCATGGGGTTTGGAGAAGATGAAATGTTTTGCCCATTTTTATTTTTTGTTTAAGTTTTTTCAAGAACATAAAAATTTACAAATTTACTACTCACTTACTTTGTCAATTTGAGTCAAACTTCTAATTTTTGGAATGACTAACGGATTATTGGATGGACTCTAGTTACAGTCGAAATGAAAGGTTTGGGATTGCGACTACAGAAATAAAAGGTTTAGGTGTAGTCTACAACAAATTGAAATGTTTGGGACCTCCGTTGTAATTTTCCCTTATATTAAGGTAACAACTATTCATTCACAAAAGAACAATATAGTTCATTAGTTGTGTGTGTCTAGAGTGATGACAACTATTAGATCGCGAAGTTCACGTTGTAAACTCGTACGCGGTGCGTGCAGCATGCAATTCACTTTTAGTGGTTCATTTATACAAAAGGACTTTTTTCAAATTTTATTACAAAGGTACTTATCTAATTGTGGAATATAATTTTTCAAGTCTTACAGAAATTATATATTCTGGTACCCATTTTCAAATTGTTGGTAAATGTTATTTTTCAGTAAATTAATTTCATTTACTTGTTCAATAGTGGAGTACTTCAATAACGTCAAGTGTGATTTTGAAGGCTTAGCTGCTGCGCCTCTATATGTGTGATTCTAATATCACCCATTGTCACAAGGAGCAGAAAGTTGTGCCCCTTGATTTTAAGTATCTTTGTGCTTGTATGTGGAAGGAGACATGGATTCTAGTCAGTATGGTAATCCCGTTTTAGATGTACATATATCTTGTAGGCATTTTAAAACTAAATACTTGGGTAAGTGGTTATCATTAGTTGTTTCAAACTGCAATAACTGCATTCAATGACTAGTTTCCTGGGTAATTTGATAATGGTATTGCTTTTGCAAACATATAAAGCTAGTAGATTGTTTAAATTCCTACATATTCAATTAAGTCGTGCGCTCCACGTGCTGAATTTGCATGATGAGTGTGCAATATAATTATGTAGTTGTGTTGAATAAAAACAGAGCTAAAGACAGAGTACCATGAGGGAATAGGGAGAGAGTTCCATGAGTGAACAGCAGCCGGAATTACGATCGGACATAGGCAGAGGCAGAGGCAGATGCGAGAGAGAAGAATCTTCGACCGAAACATTTAGGGATGTCTCATTTTGGTGTTTTAAGTTTTCATTTTTTTGGAAGGTCGGGTTGTATTTAGATTTGGGTTGGTTTTGTTAAATGGGATGACATTAAATTTGGGTTGAGTTTTTTTTTATTGCAACAGGCTTTTACTTTTAACAATGTTCATTGCCCATTGTGAAAGGAGAAGGTTTTAACAAAGGGCGGCCAACGATGGAAAATATGCTGCATGTTAACTTTTCTTTTTAGATACAGTGATTACCTCTTGTGAAATCTCTGAAATACATAAACTTTTTTGCAAGCATACATTACAAATGGTTATATTTGCAACATATATTGAAATATCGTTGTCAAATATCAATTGAGTTAACCAACAAAAGCATACGTTTAATGACTTTAGCAGCACGCGCAAGTAATGAATGTTGTCATTTACATGTTGCAAGAAGCCATTTTCGTGAAGTGAATATAGTTAATTAGTTATGAGTTTATGAGTGTCTAGATATGTGACTTATACTTGATATTTTTTTCCAAATGATTACGAAGGTACTTATCTAATAAAGTATTATAATTTGGGTGGTTATATTCATGCACATTTGTTTATAAATGCACCACATTTTAATTACATTAAAGGTTATTAACCTTTACTCATTACACTTATTTCCTTAACTTTTTTTCGTCATATTCTTATTTTTAACATTTTATTGATTGGAAATTCTTGTCCTTAATTGTGTTTCTCGTGCAAAAATATTATTAATGTGCTTTAAAATGAGGTTTAAATATTTATTCGCATTTTTTCATTATTATTTGTTTACCTTATTTCAAAATACAATGGGCAAATGAATCTTTATACTCTACCTGAAAGAAAATTTTGGAGAGAAACCACAATCACGAACAATTTATGTTAATTTGAGAATAAGAATGTGCTGAAAAAGAGATTGAGACATAAATATGATTATGTGTAAAGCTTATGAACATTTCGTGCAATTAAAATGCAGTATAGTTATTAAGAATGTGGTGTAAATATATTTAGCCATATATTTTTGTGACGTATGCTGCCTTGTTAGGATTTGATAAAAGTTGGAGAAATGAAAGAAGCTTATGTTGAAGCTCCACTGAGTGTTCTTGAAAAGAATCCACAATATAGACAAGCTTCACCTCTTGTTCGGGTCAAGAAGAGGTTTGAAGAGGTTCAGGCAAAACTTTCTGGGCGGTCAAGTTCCTTCTTTGTTTCCTTCGTGAGAGGAAAACTGACGTTTATAGTCCTTGGAAGCCGAAAAATTTGGTTGGGTGATTTTTTTTTTTTTTTGATCCAAATGAAATCTTGGTTCATAATCGGTGACGAGGAACTCCTTTTTGTATTTTTTTTTTTTTTAAACAAACAAACCAAGCCTAAGAACTCGCCAAAATAACACAAATAAATCAACAGAGAAATTCATGCATCAGTCCATTTTGCACACTGTGAAGTTTGCACTTAGTCATGCAGACGGCATAAACAAACATGTGTAGTCTTTCTTTTTTACCAATAGGTGAAAATACAGAATTACATGCATAGAAAATAGTAAATGCAGCAGAAATTGTGGCATTCCAAATTTGAAGAAATTATAAACCACGTAGAATAATTCAAAAGGGTATAGAGAGTATATCATTCTTCCCCTTCCCCTTCCCCTTCCCCTTCACCAAGCAAAAATGTAAACCAAAATAAGTATGATGATTGATGAGAACATGATCGAGAAATGGTATGTTCGACCTGAACTTCAAATATACCTCGTTATTAGTAATTGAAAAACACTGCTATCGTAATAAATCGTATAAGATCGAAAAGCCCATACAAAATCTAAACATAAAAAGAAAAAAACAAGAGAATGAAACTTTTCTTGACTCATCCAAAGAATCTTGGTAAAATTCAACTCAGATTCTTTTAAATAAATGCAAACAAATTTTAGAATTACTTGTCGTAGACTTCAAAGAAATAGAACCAGTTAAATCCGTAGAAGCGCTCACACAAAAAAAAAAAAAAAAGAGAGATAGAAAAGAAAATAAAAGGAGTTAAACAAATTGATCGAGTGTCGTTACTCTAATTAAACAAAAGGATACAAAATTGAAACTCTCAAACATGATCTGAAGATTTTGATAAATCAATCAAAGTCAAATTATTCGACATACGGAAAAAAATTTCAGAATCAGTTGCTAAATTTAAACAAAAATAGAAAAGATTAATTGAAACAAATTTAAGCAAACACAAAACAAAAAGTGAGCAAAAAATAAATAAATAAAGGAAAGAAAAGTAAAGTAAAGAAAGTGATAGGAATTTATTAGATGCAAAAAAGATAACAAATCAGCACATGCAAATACATATATATGCTTTTATAGACCCGCACATACACGATAGAGTAAAAAGTTATACACAAGGAGAATTAAAAACTAGGAGTCGCTCTTGCTCTACTAATAACTTCTTTATGAACTTGTGGAGTTGGAAAGGCCAAATATGTATTTTATTCATATAGCTCTTGCTACTATATCATATAACTCACGTTATGCAAGTATCACTCGATGGTGATTACATAATATTGAACAAAGCCACGACGTAGAGAGAGTGAATTCACTAGTTCCGAGGGACGAGCATGTAGCACAATGATCAAGTAAATAGAGTTCATGTAGGTCTGAGATGGTAGAGAGACCAACATATTGGTGATTACATCCCATTGCACAATTTATCCTTCACTGGCTTCAACAACCTACATGTTGCCCCTTTCTCCATCACTAGTCGCACAACAAGGAATTTATTGTAGGAGGGCCTTAATTGGTGTGGTTTCTGTAGGTAAACTCTGAACAGTTAACTGAATAAGAAGAAGTAATAAACAAATTGCAGTGGACAAGAAAAGAAAATATTGCAGTTAACAGAAGATAAAATTGACGTCTTTGAAGCCGGGGCCTGTGTCGAACACAGTGTCCTTAAAGCAATATTCGCCCCCTCACCGACATTCGTGTACGCAGGTCGCGCCCGCACACAAGTTCAAGGCTCGAAGGCCAAGTCGGTCCAAGATTTGCACCCCCCCTACGGGCGCGTAAGCCACGGAGGAGTCTCTATGCAACAAATGGTTACACCTTACAAATTGTTAACCATATATAAATTGGTCCAAAAACTTATTCTTATCCTATGTGGGATAACTATTTAAGTTTTCCCACTTGCCACTTTCTTTTTTCTTTTTCCAATGTGGGATGGTACTATTTATAGTCCCCATATATTCCCACTTTTCCATTTCTAACCAATGTGGGATTGTTAATCCCTTTTAAGGCTCCTCTTCAAATCCCAACTTTCAATCAATGTGGGATTAATTTCACATACACAAGTGAAAATTCATTTGCCATAATATATTTTCCAACAGTTTCTTCATACTGAAAAAAGGGTTAAACAACGAATTCAAAATAACGAGCTAAATAGTTGTTTAGACCCATCTTCTGGTAAATATAGAAATCATAGTTACGCACAAATGTAAATACAAAAATAGCACAAACAACCTTCATACATTTTGCAAACAAATTTTATGAAAATTGAGTTTCTATTTATTTTTTTAGTTAGTATTTTTTTTTATTAAATAATTTTGAAATCCAATTCGATTTGGACTTTTAATTTTTGTTATTATCTAGAGTTTAGTTGTTATCCAAATTTTCGTTATTTGTCATTTGATATTTAAAATCAACGAGTCAAAATTCTATGTATTCGTATGCGAAACTTAGAGTTTTTGATGCCTAAAATTCTTGTATTCCTACTTCCTAGGAATCAACGAAAACTAGAAGGTGATAGTGTTGCACTATTCTTTTGGAATCAATGGAACTACGATAGCATGTTTGTTTACTATTTATATGGAGAGACACTATTTATATTGCTCTTGCCCGCACTACATCAGTTCGAAAATTGTCGTGAGATGAAGAATAATCTTCTTCAAACATTTAGGATGCCGCCTCTTGGGCTTCGAGTCCGGACCTGCTTGTTAGATATAAAGAGAGGAGGCAGAATCCGCAAGGATGTTATGAGGACATATTGCTACTGTTTTAACAACCTTTATTATATACTTGAAAAGCGTAATATGATTTGAAAAGTCATCTATTTGATTTTCAAATTGAGAATGAAGAAGAGAAGGGGTTGAAAAAATTAGGACGAAGTCTGGTTCTCCATGCAAGACTAAGTTTGATAATCCCTTCCTTCTACATAAGTATGGTAAAACAACATTGTTATTAACATTTATTTTTCCTTTTTATTTTGGCTGTTAATAGATATGTCTTAGGGAAAAGAAAAAAAAAAAAGAAGATCCTGTAAAGAAGTTACAAAAGCCAAGTCCCCTAAATTGCATATTAATGGAAGGAAAGAAAATAGAACAGCGGTCCGTGCAACAGCAAAAGCTTCGATTGCTGCTTCTCGTAGGAGGTGAATGTTCGTGTCCATTGTGGTGAATGGAAAACATTCAAAAATCTTGAACCTCATAGTTAATGCTCCAAATATCTGTCCATAGGACACTCACTCCCAACTCCATGTTTGTAAAAGTAAATTGATACTGTTAAGAACACATCATGCATGTACCAAGCTCCCTCACTTTATGTTTGAAGAAGAATGTTTGAGTGCTACTCAAATATATAGCACAATTCACCCTAAAAAGTTGTTTATCAAACCTCGAACTGGTAAATTATTTATTTATTCTCCGGGAACAACTAATTTACGAACTCAGAAGTTGTAACTCTTTGTCGCGACGAAGAACACCATGAGTTGTAGATTAAATTTGAAGAAATGAACCTGGATCACACTAACACACGTCATAGGCACGTAAAAAGTGAGGGAGGGAGAGATGGATAGGTTATCAGAAATTTTCTCCAAAACAAAACATTTGGCCTCTTTATATATGGTCTAAACATAGTCAACTTGAAGTTGGAAAGAAGATTAGAGTAAAGCCTAATTTTAGCCTGACATATAAAATTACAAGAATTTTAAATAAAATAAATGGACAACTAACGATTACGCCTCAAAAACATAGAGCTTGAAGGGTTGAGATTTTGAGCACAACCATTTTTCTTCCATAATCATTTGGATATCGTGAGTTAGCGCTGTAATCATTGGATGCTGCATTCGTAGCGTTAAGATATGAATAACAATCTGATAATAATATGAAACTCGGACCAAGTAACTGCATAATTCACGCTAACTAAGTAATTATGAGAATAATATAATATCATCGTATAAAGCGACCTATGGTTAATCAATCATAATATGAACTATGCCTCAAGACGTGACCAACCTCCTCATTCGTCCCTGAAATGTCTAGATAATCAGCTAATCTGGATATTCTACGGGCTGCTTTTCTACCATTAGCAAGACCATGTCGAGTACGACTTCGAGCACCACCAGGTCCCCAGTTAAGTGTCTGTGGGATTGAAGGGCTAGGGGAATCTCCAAATCTTCAGGATTGGTGCCGCTATCATCATCAGAATCCAAATCTGAAATGAAACCAAAGCAAGAAATCACAATTAAGAAGTGCTCTTACAGAAAAATAGCAAGAGGAGCTGAAATTTATCTACGAGAAATAATCTTACTGACTACTCCTGTGTGATCTTCAACTGGCAATTAATCAACATGGGTTTCTGATTTTTGTGGCTCATGTTCTTCTTCATTGTTCAGTTGAAGAACTGGTGCTGGGTGCTCAACTCCTGCACCACGAACTGGCATCTTCTTGCGGCGGCCTCGTCGACTTATGTTGCGATGAACAGGCATATTTTGTAGGATTTTTTCTTGTGATTGCACTCTCTTTAATTTTTTGGGGGACACGGTAGCGCATCTGTGCTCACTCAATCTCCGAATGTTAAAATGATTCTCTGATTAAATGCATGTTTGACACCGAAGATAACGGCATATTTAAGGAACTTATGCTCGATTTTTATGTTGGTTAGGGTGACGGGAAACCTGACAAGATTACCATATTCAAGGAAGGTGTTAGTGAATCACAGTTCAACCAAGTTGTGAACATCGAACTTAATCAAAATTCTTATCTAATGACGGAATATTAAGGAACTCAGTGTTCATTTTAAAAAGAACAATATAGTTAATTAGTTACGAGTGTCTAGAGTGATGATAACAATTAATTCATGCAATTCAACTGATGAACTCGTACTGAATGCATGCAGCATACAATTCAGTTTGGATGCTTATACTTGAAAGGCTTTTCCCAATGATCGCAAAGGTACTTGTCTAATAACATAAAATAATTTTTGTGATGTACACACGGCCTTGTCAGAGTTTGATAAAAGTTGGGACAATGGAAGAAGTCTATGTTGAAGCTCCATCGGAAGTCTTTGAAGAGAACCCACAAGATAGACAAGCTCCAGTTCTTTTCTGGGTCGAGAAGATGTTTGAAGATATTATGGAAAAATTTTATGGGCCGCCAAAGTTCCCTTCTTTGTTTGCTTCAGGAGAGGAAAAACTGTGACATTTATGGTCATTGGAAGCTGAAAAACCTGGCTGATTTTGGTGTAGTTGCTCAGTGCCTGGCTCCAACTAGGGCTAATTATCACGAATGTCCTGTTAAATATAAGCGCAGCTTGGTGGATTAAATTCTATGTTAGCCGTTTAGAAATCTTTGCTGCTTATGGTTTTGAAAATTGAGGGCTGCTGCTTGTACAGTCCTTAATTCTTGGAATGGATGTTTCACATGGGTCCCTAGGTCAGTCTGATATCACATCAATTGCTGCCGTTGTCAGTTCAAAGCAATGGCCATTGATACTCATTGCAGAGCTTCTGTGTGCACTCAATCACTGAAGGTTGATATGATAGATTCTCTGTTCAAAAGATTGTCACTGAAGATGATGGCATACTTAAAGAACCTATGCTCAATTTTAGTGTTTGGTCTGGAAAAAGGATGCTTGACAAGATTATCATCTTCAGGGATGCATTAGGGAATCACGGTTCAACCAAGTTCACAACATTGAACTCAATTAAATTAGAGTTAAGCCAAATATACAGAAAGTTGGTTTACAAAACTTCTACCACCTCTCACATGAGGTGGGTCCCATGTGGGATTGAGCTCATTAAAG
Source organism: Fraxinus americana (assembly GCA_035079005.1). NCBI lineage: Eukaryota > Viridiplantae > Streptophyta > Magnoliopsida > Lamiales > Oleaceae > Fraxinus > Fraxinus americana. The sequence continues at coordinate 9,468,120 of CM068721.1, read as the reverse complement.
AATGGATAAAAAATTTGCCAACCCCACGCCTTGTGAGTAATCGGTGGGGGTTCTGTGAACCCCCAGAGTCCCCACATCTGTAAGCCAAGTAGAACTCATTAAATTATTTGTCTTGCAAGTTTCTAAATGAAAAATGGTCCCTAAAATTTGTGTTGACTGGTGCAAAGGAGAACAAATAACACATATTTTTTCAGCTTGGTTCTCCTGTTAATGTGCAGTCAGGGACAGTAATAGATAGAGAATAATTTAATTAATGTTGTGTAAGCTTTTATAAGCTCGTGGTTCTTAACATACCGTATTGTCGCTAGGAGAAGAAAGTTGTATCTTTGATTTTGAGATCCGTGTGATTGTAAATGGAAGGAATCATGGATTCTAGTCGGTAATGGAAATTCTATGTCAAATAATAAGTCTTATAGGTGTTTGGTAAGTAAATACTTGGTACTATGTTATATTTCATTACCTAAAACTGCACTCAGTGTATTGAAAGACCTCGTTTGCTGTAATGGTTGTAATTTGCCTAAAATGTAAAACTAGTGCATTATTTTAATGCATTTCAAATGATCAATTAAATCGTGCAATCCATGTGCTAAATTTTTGTGACACATTTGCAATAATATTGTAGTAGTATTATTTCTCAGTTTATATTCTAAAGAAATATATATATATTTTTTTTTGAAACACAAAGATGCTTAACTAACATTAAATTTAATTAACTAAATTGAGAGGTTCAATTAAAACTAACTCATTTGCAAGCATTAACCCTTGTATTTCAAATGAATTTTTAAATTTATTAGTTATGAGTGTCTTGATTGATGACATCGACTAAGTGGTCCAGTTCACATGATGAACTCGCACTGCATACATGCAACAAACAGTTCTGTTTTAGTTGCTTATACTTGAAAATCTTTTCCAAATGATTACAGTGGTACTTGTCTAATAATGGTTGATGACTGAAACTAGTAGCCCTCAATTCATGATTTGTATGTTATGTGACCTGTTTGACTTCAAGTGTCGTTTTTTAATCAGAAAAATCTGGTTGCAGGAGATTCGGCTGCCCCCTCTCTCTCACACTCCTCTCTTGCACCAACACCAACCCAATATGCACAATAGAAATGGATGTATATTAGGTTACATATTGGGCCAAAAGGATGGGCCAACTTAATAATAGGTAAATGCCCTAACCAATAAACCCCATACTAATCAAAACCATCAATCCATCTCCATCTTGGGCCTTCCAAAAGTATAGGTCGTTTTCGAGTCGAGCCAAGTCTATGGTGTCGCAAAATAATCCGACAACTATTTTAAAACATTGTCCGGATTTATTGGGTATCAAAAAACCCAACAGCTCCACCTCATGTTCGGGTCGAGAAGATGTTTGAAGATATTCAGGCAAAGTTTCTTGGCTGCTATGTTCCTACTTTGTTTGCTTCCTGAGCGGAAAATCTGTGATATTTATTGTTCAAGCAAAAAAAATCTGGCTGATTTTGGTGCAGTTGCTCAGTGCCTGGCTCCAACTTGAGTTAATGATTACAAATGTCCTGTTAAATATCAATGCGAATCTCCGTGGAAGAACTTCTATGTTGGCTGTTGAGAAATCTTCTTCTCTGCTCATGATATAGAAGATTCCCACCGTAATTCTTGGAATGGATGTTTCACATGGGTCCCTGGGCCAGTCTGATATCCTATCAATTGCTGCAGTTATCAGTTCAAGGCAATGGCCATTGATTTCTCATCGTAGAGCATCTGTGAGCACTCACTCCCTGAATTTTGAAATGATAGATTCTCTGATCAAACACACGTCTGACACTAAAGATAATTGCATATTTAAAGAACTTATGCTCAATTTTTATGTTAAACTGTGGCAATGAGAAGCCTCACAAGGTTACTATATTCAGGGAAGGTGTTAGTGAATCACAGTTCAACCAAGTTCGGGACATTGAACTTAATCACAACGGAATATTAAGGAACCCAGTGTTCGTTCTAAAAGAACAATATTGTTAATTACTTATGAGTGTCTTGAGTGATGAGAGCCACTAGGTCGTGCAGTTCACGTGATGAACTCGTACCAAATGTGTGCTGCGCACAATTCTGTCTTAGTTGCTTATACTTGAAAATCTTTTCCAAGTTGATTACAGAGGTCCTTTTCTAATAGGTCAAGAAGATGTTTGAAGATTTTCGGGCAAAAACTTTCTGGGCCATCAAAGTTCTTTTTCTGTTTGCATCCTGAGAGGAAAAACTGCGACATTTGTGGTCCTTGGAAGCTGAAAAATTTGGCTGATTTTGGTGTATTTGCTCATTGCCTGGCTCCAACTAGGGTTAATGATAACTAATGTCCTGTTAAATATCAATGCGAAGCTTGGTGTATTAAATTATATGTTAGCCGTTGAGAAATTTTCTTCTCTGCTCATGAAATCGTAGATTTCCACTTTAATTCTTGGAATGGATGTTTCACATGGGTCCCTGGTCCAGTTTGATATCCCGTCAATTGCTGCAGTTGTCAATTCAAGGCCATGACCATTAATATCTCATTGTAGAGCATCTGTGCGCACTCAATTTCCGAACGTTGAAACGATAGATTCTCTAATCAAATGCATATCCGACACTGAAGATAACGGCATATATAAAGAACTTAAGCTCGAATTTTATGTTAGCTGCTGAAATGGGAAGCCTGACAAGATTACCATATTCAGGAAAGGTTTTAGCGAATTACAGTTCAACATCAAACTTAATCAAATTATTGAGGCTTGCAAGTTTCTCTATGAAAAATGGTCACCAAAATCGCGGTGACTATTGCCCAGTAGAAATTATCAGACAAATTTATTCTGCCCGGTTCTCCTGATAATGTGCAGCCAAGGAAAATAATAGATAATGAATAATTTAAATAATGCTTAGTGTGATTTTTAAACCTTAGCTTGTACACATTTGTAAAGGTATGGTCCTAAACACACTCTTCCGTTGCAAGGAGTAGAAAGTCTATCCTAGATTTTGAGCCTCTATGTGATTGTATGTGGAATGAAACATGGGTTCCAGTCAGAAATTGTAATCCCATGTTAGATATGTATCGTATAGGTTTTTGATAAGTAAGACTTGGTGAGCAAAGTTATAGTTTGTCATCTAAAACTGCATATGCATTCAAAGACCTCATTTGCTTTTTGATGTAATGGTTTCGATTTACCTTAGTGAATTTCTTCAATACATTTCTTATGCTCAATTGGGTCGTGCAATCAACGTGCTGAATTTGCATGACACGCGCCAAACATTATTATAGTAGAGTATTTTTTTCTCAGTTTATATTCCAAAGCTTCCATGTTGAGTTCGACCTAGGTTCCAAGTATTCACTTGAAGTGCCATTACAAATTTCAATCATAAGATCAAGGAAGGCTGTCCTTTATTCTTCTGTGAGACTCGTAGTGGTGTAGAAGGTTTGAGATATCAATGAAAATTTTCTTGCAGTCACATTCAATTGGCGCTTGACAAATTAGATTTCTTGGATTGTCCAAGTCATGAGAAAACCGTAAACATTATAGTTCCCGATGAGAGCTCTAGTATGACTGGTGATAATGGAAATGGAAAGGAGGTGCTCAAATAAGAACAGAAGATGGTACATATGCATTATTGACTAAAAAAAATACAATGGAGCATTATTTTTTTATTTTTTTTGTTAGAAAATAGTTTTGAGCATGTAAATGTGATCTTCTCAATACAAAATTATAACTGAAGAAACCTCTGTTCAACCTTCTGATTATAATGAGGACGCAAGTTGTGAAATTGACGAGCATCAATCAGAGAATAGGCAGAGTAGGCACGGTAGACCTGCAAGAGTTTTGCCTGCCAAAACATCTCTTAGACCTCTAAATGCAGATCAAAGTTAGTGAAAGAACAAGAGGACCAGAAATGGAAGCGCACTTAAATGGGGATGTGGTGGTGCTCGAAAATGTACTCAACATGATCCCACTATCGATAGCAAAGTGACCCTTATTGGCATAATTATGAGATTATATGGTCTTTGAAGAATGAGATATATTCAATTACTAATGCCCTAACTCAGGGTGTTTCAAATAATACAGATGAAGGATGATTATTTTTCAAATCTCTACCTCTTCAAGCTTAATGGATGTTCCACAACCTCCGCCTACAGGTCCTCATGAAATTGTCAATTAAGCTTTTAAAAAAATAGTTCTGAAAATTTCATAAGGTCGAGATTCTCCTTGAGGACATTGTGCACTTCCACCATGAACATAAAGAAATTTAAATGCTAAAAACTCACACACTTAATGTACAAAAGGAACTAAAATCTTATTTCACATTTGCAAAAGAAGAATATAGTCAACTACTTGTGAGTGTCTAGAGTGATGACAATGATTAGACCATGCATTTCACGCCATAACCTAGTACGCGATGCGTGCAACATACAATTCACTTTTAGTGGTTTATACAAGAAAATATTTTCCAATCCAAATATTATTACAAAGATACTTGTCTAATTGGAATAAAAATTTTCAAATCATATAGAAATTTTAAATTCTGATACCCATTTCCATTTACGTACTCAGTAGTGGAGTACTTAAATAATGTCTAGAGTGATTTTGAAAGCTTAGCTGTTGCGCCTCCATAATGAATTATTCTAAAACACCCTTTGTCGCAACGAGCAGAAGCCGTGCCACTGCCTTTGATTTTGAGTATCTTTGTGTTTGTTGTGGACGGAGACATGGATTCTAGTTAGTAATGGTAATCCCGTCTTAGATGTAGGTATATCTTGTAGGTGTTTGATCGCTAAAGATTATTAAGAGAGGTTATCTTTAGTTGTTTCAAACTATAATTACTGTACTCAAAGACTAGTTTCCTAGGTAATTTGATCGTTTCACACTAATTGTTTTGATTTTGCAGACATATAAAACTATCAGATTTTTTAAATGCCATTGATATACTCAATTAGGCCGTGCACTCCACGTACTGAATATGTATGATGTATATACTAGAATTTTGATTCTAATTTATATTCCAAATATACTCTTGAACAATCTGAAATCACTTTTTTCTCTCGGTTTTTTCATTGACTTTAGAAGAAAATGAAATTGGACTATATGCAAAAAAGGTCATAGAAGGCAAGAACTATATAGATTCATACATACATACATGTGTGCATGCGTGCGTGTGTGCGAGAACTAAACCTGTTTTGAGGCTCGATTCACTCGAGAAGAAAATGGAATTGGTCTGGATGTAAAAAAGAAGGTCAGCAAGAACTATATAGATATATCGCGTGTAAAGAGAGGAGATTACCTTTCTTCTTCCTGTTAGGGTTTGGTTTGTTAGTGGAGAGAGGAGCTGATCCAGAGAGGAGCTGATCCAAAAGCAGAGCACATATGAAGAGATAGAAAGCAAAATGTACCTTTATAGGGGAGATATTTAGTGAACGGGATAATGAACAGTAACTACCAACTTCACGTGTGAAAATGAGGGTAATAAGAATGAACAGTGATCAAATGATTCACTCTTTTAGGAGAAGGTAGAAAAAATCTACAATATCATGGGTTTCATCACGTGATCCAAAGTTTTTTTTTTTTTTTGGAAAAAAAAAAAGATACTTTTTTTAGTGGTTCATACTACAAAATCTTCTCCAAATGATTCCAAAGATACTTGTTTAACTATGGAATTTAATTTTTCAAATCATACACCAATTTTAAAATCTAGTACCCATTTTCTCATTGTGGGTAAAATATCATCTCTTTCTGTAAAATAATTTAATTTACTTATTCGTTGGTGGATTACTTAATAACGCCAATTGTGATTTTTTAAGGCTTAGCTAGTGCACCTTTCAAACGCGCGATTCAAAACACACCATTTTTGCCGCAAGGAGCTCAAAGTCGTTTCCTTTGATTCTCCTTGTGATTGTATGTGGAAGGAGACATTCGATTCTAGTCAGTAATGGTAATACCGTGTTAGATGTATATCTTGTTGGTGTTTGGTAAATAAAGACTTCATGTGTGAGTTTTGTCTTTTCAAATTGCAGTAATGACATTGATGGTCTTTTAATTTGATCGTAATGATTTTGATGGTCTAAAGTATAAAACTAGTGAAATAATTAAATGGATTTCATATGCTCAACTAGGTCGTGCAATATTCTACGTACTGAATTTGCACGAAGTGCGTGCAATATAATTATACTAGTATTATACTCGAATCATATCCCAAGATACTAAAGTAGTATTAAAACTAAAATTAACTTGATTTCCCGCTTCAATTAAATTAACTCACTTGCAAGGTTTGAATACTGTACTATAAAAAACAGTGTTCTAAAAAACGTGAAGCGTAACTAGACTTGGAGGCTAATATTCAAACTTTATGAGTCCAGGCGAACCTAAGCATAAAAAAGCATTTTTTTTTTATTTTTAATATTATTTTTAATTTTTTATCATTCTAAAAATTCATAATTTAAATAATAAATACCAAACATCTAAAATTATAAAATACTATATTTGCTTAATAATTCCTACAAAAAATAAGTTCCAAAATCGTAATTTTGTAACATAGATAGCTTGTAGCTAAAATCTTATCGAACTCTTTATAGAACTCCAATTCAATATCACCTTCTTCATTTAATTCGTCCTCCATGTCGTCCGATACAAAATTATCCTCCTCGGGCTCCCTTATTTCATTATGAGGATTTATAGTACCTCTTGTGGGTTATAAGATATCATTCACCTCCCCCTCCTCATCATCATCACAACCGTCTACAATCCAAAATTGTGCATTAGTAGGATCACTTGCTAATAAAGTCTCTATTTTGCACCTCATCATCCTGTTGATCAACCTTGCATTGAATTGGACATAAGCAAGATTATTCATCCTCGTGGGCAAGAGAGGTGGCCTTACCGCTAATGAGATGGAGGAAGTGCCAAAGTGGGCATTGAATTTGGAGGAGAAAGATATTTCCTCTTTTGAAAGCGATGATTTGTAGTATGGCTATATTTTTATTGTATGATAAATTAATAATTAATAGGGAAGATGAAACGTTTGAATTGGAAAAAATAATAAAAGCATTAAGAGGTCAACATTGTAGTTGACTGCTTAATTCTCGCTTAGCTTCAAGGCATAGCGTTTTTGCCAATCTTCATGCCTAAGCACGTTTTTTTTAGAACACTGATAAACAATAAAAAGTCAAAAGAGTTAAATATGTTATTTAGAACTAATTATTGCATTTATATTTATAAATTATAATATTTTATATCACGCCTCCATTTTTATTTTTTATCCTTTTTTCAAAAATAGCTTTTCTCGTGTCGTGCCGTGTGGTGTTTACGGTGTTTCCTTGCAACCTAGTTTCCAAGTGTTTTATTGATGTACTATTATGAAATTTGTTCATAAGGTCTGAAGAGGATTGAGTAAATCATAAGAACTGGAATGGAAGTTTGAGCCATTTTGGAATGAGAAAAGATATTCATTAAATAAAACCATCTTATTAGCCCTTGTTTGACCCTCGTTTTTTCAAAACTCATTTTCAATCATACATTCTCTCATAAAAAAATTTTACACGTAAATTCAAAACTTTTGCCTCTTTTTTAACCATACATTCTCCAAAAAATCACTCTTCCAAAACTCATTTTTCCCATAGAATGGATCTCAAACAAGGGCAATCTTCCCCTGAGACTCGTAGTTGTTCAAAAGGATTGAGATTTCAAAGAAACTTTTCTTGCGCTGTCCACTGGTGCTTGGAAACTTGGATTTCTTGAGCTTTCTGAGTCATGAAATATGTTGTTCCACATGGAAATTTTTTTACCCTTTAATGATCTCATAAACATTATAGTTCGTGACGAGAGATCTTGCGTAACTTGTGATAATGGCATACTTAGGGTAGGATTTTACAGCAATACTAGCATATGATACCAACATCAGTGCAACTTTCCAAAATTATATCACAATATATTTTTTTTCAAATCTTGGAGAAATTTTGAAATCTAATTTGTACTCTTGATTGTTGGTCAAACTGCTATAACATAATATCCCCTTTCATTAAAATAAATTCCATTAACTTCATGTTATTGTCTAGTAAATTGCTTAAATGCATTTCATATGGTAAATTTAAGTATCATTAAATAATTTTTCAAACGTTTTATTCCACACAATTTGTTATCACGCATAATACCACGAAGTGCATGTCTCTATGTATACATGTACAAAATGTGTGTGAATATATATGTATATATATTTAAATTTTTCAGCAGATTCTATAATGTGATTAATTGGATTACACAGAGTATAAAATAATAAGTAAGCTGGTTTAAATTGGTTAGTGATTTTGTGTGAAGTCTACGACTAAATTTTAGCTCAATCCTGCGCAATTCCAACCATCTGATCAACCCACGAATCAAGGGTCCAGATGAAGTTCAACTACATTAAATGCCTTTTACTTCATCAGTAAATATTTAGGTAACTGAAATTAGGGACTCCAACAAAGATTTGCTCCATTGCATTCCCACAATTTGTACCTCATTCTTTCTCCTGTTTCCTGTCTTCCCATGGAGTCCAACTGTCGAAATGATCATGTCACCCCTCGACCGATAGCCTTGTTCAACAGTAACATGAAAATCAAACTAGAAGAAGATTTGTCCATGCACATGAACTTTTCATCAAAGGGTTACCTTCAAGAATCCCAGTACTTTGATCAGTTTACCTTAACAGGATCATCATTCAATCCGAACCTTGGAAGCCAAGCCAATGGTTTTGATTCATTTGACCTTTTTACTCATGTTTCTCCTTCGACTGATTTTGACTCCTACAATTTCAAGCCATTTGAAGAAAATGATGTTGGAATCATGCATAATTTCCAAGGTGGTGGATTCTTGAATTTCCAGGAGAGGAAATATCCATTAACGGGAAATGAAACTTCTGATCATAACATTTTATCCTTAAATTGTCATGATTCTGATCTCCTAAACTTCATTCCAGATGAGAGCTCATGTGTAACAGCTGGTAATGGCAATAAAAATTGTGTCTCAAACAAGAGGAAAAATAATAGCAGTGACAGTAATAACATCACCATTGAGGATGAATATGCATCAGCTAAAAGCTCCGGCCGAGCCTGGAAGAAGTCTAAATCAACCAAGGGGCAGTGGACTGGTGAAGAAGACAGGTAGAAGAAAATTTATTTGATTTGATTTTGTATATTTATTGTTTAGTAATTATTAAAATTTGCATAATTTTCAGACTTTTGATCCATTTGGTGGAGAAGTTTGGAGTGAGGAAATGGTCACATATTGCGCAAATGCTAAAGGGGAGAATAGGAAAGCAGTGCAGAGAAAGATGGCACAATCATCTGAGGCCTGATATCAAAGTTGTATTTCAATACATTCTTCTTCCTAAACCTGTTTTTTCCATATAATTTTTTCCTGTTCCTCGATTGTTTTTCTCACATCATCAAGTTTCACTGATTCATTTACATTTTTCCATTTTTTCGTATGATGATTTTCTCAGTTGAGTTAGTAGACTATTGTGATGGGTGTTTCACTGTACATGCAGATTTAGCAAACAATTCATGCAATATATAATTAAGTGATTTATACCAGAAAAATGTAGCTGAAATGAGTTCAAAGATACTGATTCTAATATCCAAATAGGATTTTCCAATTTTGGATACTCCCTAATTCAAGGATTTATATTTTTTTCATCAGGGAGTTATGTCAAATAGTGATTAGTGCATGACTTCTATAACTATTTTCTTCTTTTAGTGTCATATTTTGTTGTTTTATTGAGATTTTAAAATTGGAAAAAATTATTAATGTTTATTATTTTTCTTGAGCAGAAGGATGTATGGACTGAAGAAGAGGATAGGATTCTGATTGATGCTCATGCAGAATTGGGAAACAAATGGGCAGAAATTGCAAAAAGACTGCCAGGGAGAACTGAGAATTCCATCAAGAACCATTGGAATGCAACAAAAAGAAGGCAGTTCTCGAGGCGAAAATGCAGGACCAAATGGCCAAGGCCTAGCTCTCTACTCCAGAACTACATAAAAAGCTTGAATTCGGAGAAAGGATTTGCTTCATCACCTACCACTACAAATGTTGGAATCATATATAATGCTAATGCTTCAATGAAGACATTAGAAAAGCCAGATTTTATGGATCTTCGCGTGCCGGATTATGATTTTGGTGAGGTCCCAGAATTTACATTGGACGATAAGTTATTTGAAGGAAGCAGCATTGACAGTTTCATGGAGGATATATCTGGTGGTTCACCTAAAATCGATGAAAAATGCTTTGATATAGAGTTGCCGTTCGATGTGCCTCCATTGATGCAATTTGAAGGGAAAAAGGAGTTTGATTTGATGGAGATGATCTCTCAGGTCAATGTCTAAAATATTTGGAATTTCAATCTACCATTTTTTTTATGAGAAATAATACATTATATTTCCTTTCCATTCGAAATAGTTCCAACCAATGACACTCAGGACATGTTTGATATGTCAGATTAGACACCATGTTCGCGAGTCTTTTTATTAATCCTTTTAGGTCTTGTCTAGTTTGATGTATTGAATTTGCCATAGGAGAAAATATGGAGATGAATAAAATATTATTTTTAAGAAGAATAATAAGTATGTGTATACACATATATTTCTCTCTGCATATTTTCTGTTAGCTAAATAATTTGAAATATTATTTAATGACACTTGAATTTACCATATGGAATGCATTCAAGCAATATGCTAGTCAATAACATTAATGGCATTTATTATTCTTGTAGAAGGATATTAAGTTACAACATTTGACTCACACCTTAAAGTGCATACATACGAGATTTCAAATTTCCTTATTATAGTTTGCACTGAGAACATCATTTATTTAAATGTTCAAAATAATTTTTGAAAGAACGAAAAATTTAAAACTCTATTTAATTTCTTTAATGAGAATTAACCATAATACTATTTTTTGTATTGCTGTTACTATTTATTTACATTTACATTTAGATAATGTTATTGACTATTGAATTGCTTAAATGTTTTCATATGGTAAATTTAATTATCATTAAATATATTTTCAAAAATGTTTTGACTCTTTTTAGCAATTGATTTGTTTCGAGTGTATAACTTGCCAATAACAACTGAGGCTCTTTAGCCCGCAGCTGACTACTTGTTGAAAGACAAAAAAAGAAATGACAAGTCATACTCCAAAAACTGAAAACATTCCCTCACCGAAACTATAATCAGATTGCCATTACAACTGAAGAAGAAAATGGGATATAGCCAAATTTAAAGCACTAATTCTGAATGTCCAGAAAAACAAATCAGATAATCTCAGGAAGACAGAGAAGCTAACATAGAACCAAGAATTATGATAGTGTTTTTTGATCTAATAACACGATTAACCAACAAAATTGTCTGAAAAAAGAACTTCAAGCTGTCTTTGGCTTAATGCGCTTCACTCTTGAATACAAGAACACTCCAGCAAGGGCTATGCCAGTGCCTACACCAAATGATAAGAAAGTCAATTTCAAGTACTGCAGAAATTGGTTGAGTCGTTTCAATTCATAGAAGTATTTTACCCAAAGAGTTGACAGGTGAAACTGGTGTGCGGAAGAAGAGAACAGAGGTCACGATCACCACCACTCGCTTCACACAGTTACCCACAGAATGAGTAACCGGAGACACCCTCTGCAATATCATGTACGAAACCTGCATAACAACCCGTGTTAGCAATCTCATAATAATAGCCTCTTTAAATAGATTTTTTATGATTTCCGACATTTATTGTTGACTGTTATCAAATTGTCTATGTGATTGAGTACTTTGCCAGAGGTTCATGGTTGTGTGGTATTATGTAAGCCGTTAGAAAATGATGAAAAAACAGAGACGCTTACCTGCTGATATGCATGGAAACACAGAGCAGCAATGAGAGACCTTGTGTAAAGTTGCCTGATATTCAGCCCCTGGCAAGGAAACAATATGATAATTAATTTTGCATGTTTTTATTTTCTTACAGATGAAACAATGGTCCAACATATGAAATATGTTTTTCATGAAATGGAATGTCTTGATATTTTCTTACCGTGCTCTGAAGGTATGATGGAGTAAACTTAACTCCTTCCATAACAATAGCAGCAGGAGCCAGCAAGAAGAAGGACATAATTGTGATTATTGAGAAGAGAGTAATGTTGTCCAAAGATTCCTACGAGGAAAAGAAAAACAAAAGAACAAAATGGAGATGATGCACCATCTAAGTTCCATTTTTTCTAAGTAATTTGGAAACAAATGTCGCAACAGATGTACAATAACAATTTTTTTTACTGCAATCATATTCCACAAGCAATTCACATCAACAAGGTAATGAACAAATCCTATAAATAAGACCTGCAATCCTGATAAGCACTACATCATTTTCAGATAGGGAAAAATAAAAATTGAGAGTAAATATACCTCTTTCTTCACCATAAACTTCTTGCTAAGGACATTTCGAGATTGGTTGGTCAAATTTGAGGCCATGGCACTCCAAAAACCAGCCCTTAAAACAGAAAGTACAAATTCCATGTCAATTCTCAAAACAACAAAAAGAAAAACATAGTATATAAAGTTGAAGAGAATAGAAGCATAAGCATTTATTGAGAGTGATGAATTATCATGTCTCACCAATTAAAAGAAGCCTCGGTCATTGATGCCAAACCAACTCCACCAACAATTGGTAAAAGAGAAGCAACTACCCATGTTGTGGGAAACTGCACAAAGTGGAAAACAAATTATAGGACATAAATATAAAAGTTGAATGTCTCACAAAACAGCCAAATACTTAATATGATCAGTGCTAGGATGGTTACTAACCTGAATTAAACTCATCTATAGACACTGAAATTAAGTTCTGAAACAATTTTGATCCATTACATGTGTATACAGGGCAAGATTTGGAATAGTAGACTTTTGGAAGTACACTTCGCAAATCACTCCATAATTTCTTTTCTTCTACAAGATTGGAGGTTGGTAATAAAGAAAGGTCAGATTCATGAAGGTGTGTTGAAGCAGGATGGTAGTCTTTTGCCGGTCGTTTTCCTTGGCTTATTAGTCTTTCTTCTATTCTTAGAGTTTCCATTCCCCTTTTTTTCCTTCGGAGTGATAGAATTTTTGTTACTGACAGAATTTTTGTGATATAAACTTAAACGAATTGATTCTTTTGCTCAATGGTTTCCAATTCGGGTAGACAGAGAGAATTCCAGGTTCTTCAGCAAATCGCCTTATCTCGTATTGTTTCGTCTCAAATTCTTACTCAATCGCCTTATCTCGTATTGTTTCATCTCAAATTCACACTTTTCTTTCTTTTAAGATCATATGGAAATCATCTATTTTCACCAAATTTAAAGTTTTTGCTTGAATGGTAAGTTAAATAACACTGAATATCCAAAATAATGAATCCGTGTATAACCTTTTGTTGCTTTGTTGGTGCGTTATATGACATAATCTGAATTGATTGATCATTTTTTGTTGCACTGTGTTACGTGCCAGAGTTTGTGACCTCGTAACGGGTTTATGAATGGGTAGAGAACACGGATCGTCCTTGCGTGCTCTACCTATGATGGAATTTTGTAGGACACTTTGAGGGATCCTAGGCCTCCTAAGTTGGTTTAATTCGAGAGAAACCACAACTCCAAGTCAACACAAGGTTGAAGGTAATATTGATGATCTATCATTCATTCTTGGCCTCAAGCTATTAAATAGCCGAACAGCTTGTGATGGAATAGGCAATAACCTATTCTTACAAAAAAGGAAAATTACAATCGCATGATTCTAGCACAAATTTATTGAAAGGAAATAACATTAATTTAATTATAGATGGTAAGCATCAATCACTCCCATCCCATGATTCTTGGTCCGTGACAACTCTTCCCTCCTTAAAAATTTCCTTGTCCTCAAGGAAAAAGCGTGTCTTCAAGTCTGCCATATTCTCCCATGTGGCCTCAGCAGGAGAGTGGTTTTGCCAATGAACAAAGCTTCAATTTGTCCTCCTTTTTTGCGAGTTTCCAGAATGGCTTGAGGAAGTGGGTGGATTGCCGATTCTACTGGTAATTCCGGTAGAGTGGGAGAGATTTTCTCTTGATCTCCAATTCTCTTTTTGAGGAGGGAAACATGGAAAACTGGATGTAATTTAGATTCGGGGGGTAACTCCAATTTATAAGCAACGGTGCCAATCTTAGATAAGATTTTAAACGGACCAAAAAATTTGGGACCAAGCTTGAAATTTTTCCGTTGAGCCAATGAAAGTTGACGATATGGGCGTAACTTTAGGTAGACAAATTCGCCCACTTGAAAACTCCTATCCATGCGCTTCTCATCATAATATTTCCTCATTCGCTCCTGTGCAATTTTCAAATTAGCTTTGACATCTTTAATCACCACATTCCTTTCAAGTAAAAATTTGTCAACGGACTCCACACGTGAAGTGCCATGAACATAGGCAATTAAAGTGGGAGGTTCGCGCCCATAGCTAATTTCGAATGGTGTCTTTTTAGTAGAAGAGTGGATGCTTGTATTGTAACAATATTCCGCCCATGGAAGCCAAATCGCCCACTCTTTAGGCTTAGAACTCGTGAAACACCGCAAGTACATCTCCAATGTCTTGTTGACCACTTCGGTTTGACCGTCGGTTTGTGGGTGATATGCCGAGCTAAAATTGAATTTAACTCCATTTAATAGGAATAAATTCTTCCAAAAGGAACTTGTGAATACTGGGTCACGATTACACACAATAGACTCGAGCATGCCATGAAGCTTGAATATGTGGTCAAAAAATGTTTGGGCAACTGTGGTAGCCGTGTAAGGGTGTTTAATGGGAATAAAATGGCTATATTTGGATAATCGATCGACGACCACAAAAATGGTAGCGTTGCCTCTAGAAGTTGGCAAGCCTTCTACAAAATCCAAGGAAATATCTGTCCACACATGGCGTGGAATTGGGAGGGGGCTCAGTAAACCTGATGGCTTGACTTGGTCTACCTTATTTTTTTGACAAACATCGCACTCTTGGATAAATTTTCGTACGTGCCCCTTCATGCCCTTCCAATAAAAGACTGATTTGATTCTGTGTAGAGACTTGTGGAGCCCTTCATGTGTGTTGGAGTGGAATTCCTTGATTATAGGAATAATCAATTCAGATGTGGGCAAGAGATAAATCCGATCTTTAAAGAAAATCAATCCTCCCTTAAATAGCCAAGGTCCCGATGCTTCTCCTTCCTTGATTTTCTCCACGAACTCCTGCAAATGGGGATTAGTTGAAATTTCTGATTTTATGGGATCTACCCAATTAGGAATATGAGAGGATATTGCACGAATTTCAAATTTTCGAGAAAGGGCATCGGCGGCTGAATTTTCCTTGCCTTTTTTGTAGTGAATTTGAAAATCAAATCCCAAGAGCTTCACCAACCATTTTTGTTGAGCTGCCGTGGTAATGGTTTGACCCAATAGAAATTGCATGCTTTTTTGGTCCGTCCGAACAATAAATTTGGCTCCTAGAAGATATGGATGCCATTTTTGGACCGCCTTAACCAAGGCTAACATTTCCTTCTCATATGTAGATAATGCCAGGTTTTTTCCATGTAGAGCTTGGCTAAAAAAAGCAATTGGACCCAAACCCACGCCGGAAGCATCACACTCCACAATAAATGGTTGAGAAAAATCCGGTAAAGCGAGTACAGGTCCGGATGTCATTGCCATTTTCAATTCTTCAAATGCTTGCTCGGCAACGGAACTCCATTTAAAAGAATCCTTTTTTAGCATATTTGTCAATGGTTGAGCGATCATTCCGTAGTGGTGAATGAATTTCCGATAGTAACCGGTGAGCCCCAAAAAACCTCGCAACCCTTTCAAGTTGGTTGGTTTGGGCCACGTCATCAGGGAGGAAATTTTTTCAGGGTCCATGGCTACCCCACAATGAGAAATCATATGACCCAAGTAGCCTACTTCTTCTTGTCCAAATTGGAATTTTTCACGCTTGACAAAAAACTTGTTAGCTTGCAAAACATGTAGCACACACCCCACATGTAATAAATGATCTTCCCAGGATTTGCTAAAAATAAGAATATCATCAAAAAATACCAAGACGAATTTACGAAGAAATTCCTTGAATACCTCATTCATAACACTTTGGAAGGTTGCCGGTGCATTAGTGAGACCAAAGGGCATCACTAAAAATTCGTAGTGGCCTTGGTGCGTGCGAAAAGCCGTTTTCTCAACATCTCCCGGGTGCATACGGATTTGATGGTACCCCGACCTTAAATCAAGCTTTGTAAAAAATCGTGCACCATGCAATTCATCCAATAATTCATCGATCACGGGTATTGGATATTTATCCTTGATGGTAATGTTGTTGAGCGCCCGATAATCCACACAAAGCCTCCAAGAGCCATCTTGTTTTTTAACCAATATCACGGGAGAGGAGTATGGACTCGTGCTAGGCCTTATCACACCGGATGACTATAGCCCCTTGATCATTTTTTCAATCTCATTTTTTTGGTAATGGGGATACCGATAAGGCTTGACTGAGATTGGATTAGCTCCCATTTCCAATGGAATTTTGTGGTCTTGAGATCGCTGAGGGGGCAGGCCTTGAACCTCTTGAAAAATGGCTGAATATTGATACAAAATAGCCAATAAATCTGGATTTAAATTTGTTTCTGCGATTCCTTGCTTCTCTCCCAAATTTAAGGAATTGAATTGCGATAAAAAAGCTCTTTTTCCTTTCCGCAACTGCTCCGCTAAATCACGATCACCCATTATTTTGTTGCTAGGCCCTCTTGTTCCACGTAACTCTACTGTTTTCCCTTCCCACCAAAATTGCATCCATAGCTCATTGAATTCCCAAATAATTGGGCCCAGTTTTTTAAGCCATTGAGTTCCAAAAATGGCATCACATCCTTCCACTGGTAAAAGGTAGAAATCCACGTGAAATTGAATCTTTTGCACTAAAATAGGGAGCCTTTCACACAATCCTTCACTTTTCATTTTATTTCCATCTGCCACTTGAACCGAAAATTCTCCTTTCTTTGTAGGAAAAATTCCCATTTTGGTAGCCAATTTTGAATTCAAAAAGTTATGAGTGCTACCGGAATCCACCAATATTGTAACCATAGAATCTCCAATTTTTCCAAAAAAACACATGGTTTGAGGTGCCGCATTTCCTGAAATAGGATGAAAACTAATTTCGGGAATTTCTTCTTCCGCTTCCTCCTCTATGGTAGTCTCATTCAACAACTCATCAGTAGAAGGAAAAATTCCTTCTACTAAAAACAACTTCTTGCAACGATGGCCCGGGGAAAATTTTTCGTCACAATTGAAGCTTAATCCGCGCGTCCTCCTTTCTTGCAACTCAACTGGACTCAACCTCTTGATGGTGGGGGTACGAGCTCGAGTAAGAGATGTGGAGGGTAGGGGTGGATGTCCCATGGTGGATGGAGCCTTTGGAGGTTCTACGTACCATCCCTTTCGTTGGTCATACATACGAGACTCATAGAGTCGTGCAAGGCCGATAGCAGCAGACAATGAGATTGGATTACATGCTTGCACGTCAATTCGTATTGCCTCCTTTAATCCGCTCACAAAGCACCCCACTTGTTGTTCTTCGGACAAATGGCCAGCTCGATGTAAAAAACAATCAAAGTCCATTTGGTAATCGCGGATGCTTCCTGTTTGTTTAAGCTTGGTGAGATCCCCAAAAAAATTTTGATATCTTGAGGGCCCGTATCGTAAATGAAACTCATACTTGAAAACTTCCCAATTGACTCCTTCTCGCCGATTTTTGAAACGTTGATACCACAATTGGACATTGCCGTCCAAGTGATAACCAGCCATGGGAAGTTTTTCCTCGTCTTCTGTGCCCTGAAACTCGAAAAATTGCTCCACTCGACAAATCCACCCAGTTGGATCATCCATGCCATTATAGCGTGGAAAGTCCAACTTAGTGATTTTGGGTGCAAGAGAACCTCCTCCAGAAAGGCTACGACAGGGCCCACGAGAGGACTCAACATCATCGCCATGTCCTCCACTACACGTAGAAAAACGAGCAAACATGCTCTCCATATGTTTCAAGAGACGTTCTTCACTAGCCTTCATAGCTTGTTGTAGTTCCTTCTGGCCAGCAGCCAATGAGCCAAGCTCATTCTCCACTTGCTCGAGACGGTAGTCGGACATGCCTGGCTCTGATACCAAGTTGTTACGTGCCAGAGTTTGTGACCTCGTAACTGGTTTATGAATGGGTAGAGAACACGGATCGTCCTTGCGTGCTCTACCTATGATGGAATTTTGTAGGACACTTCGAGGGATCCTAGGCCTCCTAAGTTGGTTTAATTCGAGAGAAACCACAACTCCAAGTCAACACAAGGTTGAAGGTAATGTTGATGATCTATCATTCATTCTTGGCCTCAAGCTATTAAATAGCCGAACAGCTTGTGATGGAATAGGCAATAACCTATTCTTACAAAAAAGGAAAATTACAATCGCATGATTCTAGCACAAATTTATTGAAAGGAAATAACATTAATTTAATTATAGATGGTAAGCATCAATCACTCCCATCCCATGATTCTTGGTCCGTGACACACTGAGTTGGCCACGATGTTAGAGAAAACTGTTACTGGAAAGGGGCATTGATTGGGAGGCTCCTCGAACCTGCTTCTCTATGAAATCTCACTACAATGGTTGTTTTGGTTCTTCCACAAAGGCTGAAGCTATTTAAAAGTATTCAGGTTTGATATCCTTTGGGTTCTAGGAAGAAAAGCAAAAAATTTAGTGCGGTGGCTATGGACTCTGAGTTTCTGTGGAAAAGGATTGTATATCAGTATTAAATGTCTTCAGAACAAAAGTTTCATAGTGTCCCATTTTCCTATATTTTGGGAAGCTCGTGTGACATGATGTAGATTTATGTGTTTATCTCTAGCATAAAGAGGATGTATTGTCCTCTTTTTTCAATTATTATATTTTCCAATGGAAGTTCCTATTTCTTATGGGGAAAAAATAGTTATGTTCCCGTTATAAAGCCCCTAGGAATATGTGATGATGGTAATGAACTTAGAATAAGGAATGCTATTACACAAGAACTGTGTCCCTAATACAATAGAATATCATAAATAAGATCTGCTAAAAAGACAGTTTTGACAAAATGAAAAAGAAAAACATAATAAATTATTGCTGCTTCAAACATGAGAAATATCATACATCATGACAATATAAGCATTCAGAAACTCCACGAAAAATGAGTACGAAAAACATAACTTAAATAATAGAAGGAATGGACTTAAGAATATAGGAATAGCACCTCTCCTAAGAACATAGCTGAGAGGACAACTGAAAAGAAGGGCTCCATAGCTTTAATTGTGTGAGTGAATGAAACGGCAACTTTTCCAAGACTCATGTTGGTAAAAAGGTTGCCCAAGGTATGAACCAAGGCCAATGGAAGGATTGCTGCAAGCTGACCATGGCAATAGATGATTAGATTCCATATTTATGATTGGCCAATGGAACAAAAAATACTATAGCATAACCATTCCAGAATAGTATTGAGTACCTGTGCACCGCTGATTTTAGGCCGTTTGTAGAGATTGAATGTCCACATGATCATAACTAGGACAGTCCCAACAGCAAATTGAACTAAAGTGACTGTCACTGGGTATGGGAAAGCTTTAAGGACCTGTGAAAAATTAGCAACCATCATTAATGTCACTATTCAATAGCTAAATACATTCATCAGCATGGAACCGAGACCTCAGATGTTATATTCATACTAAGTTAATTCCTAGGCCCTCATCATGTTATTTCTAAAATAACGTGCTTTCTTACGTATCTTCCAAATCAACAACAATTTAAGAATAAACCTTAAAGCAGCAGGTGGAACTGCAAGAATTACAGCATAGAGAAGCAACAAAAAAAAAAAAAAAAAAACATTGTTCCCCAGTTCCATTTTGACTTTCATTAGTATGATAGACTCAACCCAGATAATCTTTAGTAGCATATTACCTAGCTTCATTTAGGGGAAACATGGCATAATCTATATTTGTCTTGCCACGACAGCCTAACAATCAAGTTTTTGCTCAAAGGTAGGTGCTTATCTTATTCCTGATTGTTTAAGTTAAGACACATTCAAAGAGCCACTCTTTGTTGATAGAAATGGGGCTACAATATCCAGTGATAGGATTCCTTTAGGGTTTTTTTTCACCTTATTTACAAACGAGCAGAACCTAATTGACTGGTTAACACAAGGACAAGCACAAACTTTTTGCCCTCTTAAGAAGAATAATTGAAATTTAAAATTTCTGCACTACGCAAAGTGAAATTTTAGAATAACTTTCCTGGTAAGAAACTTATATTTTAAGCACAAAAATAGAGCCTATCAAATATATAAACGAGAACAGCAAATCATTCATATGCAGGCTAAAAAAAAAAAGGCACGCCTTTGTATCCTAAAGAAATCCGTTTTTGAAATTACAGCTTGCGTTTGAAGTGATTTGGTGAAATAAAAATTCCATTAATCAAAACAATTATTGTTGAACCGAAGCTTAAAGCTGTTATATACATTGTCATCAATCGATAAGCTCTGGGCAGGATTTTCTTTTCTTTTTTTTTTTTCTCCATCAAAGCCTTATATGTTGTTTATTTGTTTCATCATAAATGGATGTGGAATATTACCCTTAACAATTATTACCAATTAACCTCATCAAAATTAAATGTCTCACCATCTAAACATGCAGGAAGACATATACGATCATCTAGGCCCGATCAATGGAAATTAACTAACTAAAAATATAAAGAAAGCAAGTACCTGCTTGTTGTAGATATTGAAGTAGATATTAAATAGGTACCAGAGCCCGAAAAGAGTTCCCAGCACCAAAGTATCCATAGCACCCTTGGATTTCGGACTTTCGGCAGCTCCCGCGCTCTCTGGCACCGACGTGGCCCGAACCACAACACCCTCGGACTCGGGCTCCTGCTTTCGTGGTGCAGGCGGTGTTGGGTTCGAAATCCACCCATTGGATCTAAAAGAACAACTAATTGAACCCACTTTCCGACTCGAAGAAGTATGAACCGAAGTAGGGCCGGAAACCCAACCATTCTTGAAACAGAGCTGTTTCGACGGGGTAAGGGAAATGGGATTGAATCTGTAGAGAGAGGTGGGCTTTTGTGGCTTGCTAGAGACAGAAATGGAAGGGGAGAATGCAATTGCTGTGCTCTGCATTTTCACAGATTCAGATCACGAGAGCTGTGAAAGAGAGAAGATGTGGGGGTGGTTGGGGAGAGTATATATCGGGAGGGTGGAAGAACGTTGGGGACTCCGTCGAGGAGCGAAGAGTTAGGTGGCAGGGATATGAAATACAAATGAGGGATATTCTTGGAATTTCGGTTCGAGGAAAGGAGGTTGTTTGTTTAGAGGTCACGTGAGATGTGTCAGATTTGGTAAATTTGCTGAATCATATGCTACGTGAACATCCCTTCCTACGACACTTTTTTACATCATGTCACGTCACAGCATGTCATTGAACGATTTCAAAAATTTAACCATTTTTTCACCAATCAAATCATGTCATTTGGAATTTGGATGCTGTTAATCCATTTATATATCGAGTCATGCTTAATGTACACTTTTTGATCTACATCATGCATGACGTCCCTCTAACGAAGGTGAGGGGTCCGTAATTTAAAAAATCATGGACTCCACACTCTTTTATGAGTGAAGTGTCAAAATTAATGTACACAAAAGTGTACAAATGAATTTTCCATCAAAAGTGTTATATCAAAAGTGATGTCAAAAGTGTACAGCAACCAAGTGACATGATTTGATTGTGAAAAAATTGTTAATTTTTTAAGGATAATGCTAAAGGTACATAATGATCTATATAATGCAGATGTGGCAATCATCCGATGGTTGATGTGTAAGTGTCATATTTGAATTAAAGGTGGGATCACATGCCGCATATGCATTATGTAGACTCTTACGTAGATCCTTATGTACCCTTAGCATTGTCCATTTTTTAAAGCCGTCCAATAGCATGATTCATGACTTGACTTAAAGTGTACATCACTTTTGATAGAGTCCAAATTGGCATGGTTTGATTCGAGAAAAAATTGTTAATCTTTTTATAAATTGTTCAATAACATATTGTCGCGTGAAATGATATAAAAAGTGATGTATATGTAGCATAATTCGTACACTTTTGATATACAAAAATGGCTTAACTCAAATTTGCTCTTCAACTTTTCAATCTCGTCGTCGTGGACAATTTGCAATTTGTAGATATTTAAATATAGATTTTAATTTAAGTTAAAGTTAAAAATAAATTTTAATCACATATTTTATAGGACCCACAATTTTTCAATCATATATTTTATTAACTTTTATCAAAATTTGTTAAAAATCTGATTTTGATCACTACCAAACAAGAGCTCTATTTAATTCTAACGTCATCGAAACGGTCAATCTTGACCTTAAAATCGTATGCAACTTTTAAATGACTCAAAATTAAATAAAAAAAAGTCACATTTGTGATGCGTTCATGAACAATTTAAATTAAAAGTTAGAAATAAATATTGAAAAAGTGACTAGTATTTATGAATCCTTCGAAATGTATGAATAAAAAATTACTTCAATTTTTATAAACATGAGTCAAAAAGGGTTTCAAGTTTTTCTCCCAATTCAACTGAAAGTTAATTGCGAATTTAATGTCCGCTTTGAGGTTGCGTCATATGGGACTCAAGTTCACATATTTATACATGTTGGAGACTAATAACCTCATTTTTTAAAGTTGGAGACAGAGAATTACACCACTTGATATATTGGGATACCAGACCTAAATTTCCCATTAGTTAAAAGCTCGACGACAATATTGACCAATACTGTAACTCGATTTGGATATTGCCTTGTGATTGAATTGAGGTTGAATCATAGTCGAACTAGTAGTTAAAAAATTTAAGGTTGCTATCATATAGCTTAGTCAAAACTCCTCTCTCTTCCAGTGCTATTTACAACTTGAATAACTTGTCTCTCTCCCAGTGCTACTTACAACTTTCAACTTTCATTGAATTGAACTCTCTTAAAAAACAAATCTTCTTAAAAAATTCACTAAAATTATGTTGAGTCGGAATCTCATTCTAAGTAAGGATTTTTGTGTCCCAGAAGTTCAAAAAAAAAAATAGAATGCAAAACTTTTCGACCTGATTCGATTTTAACAATAATCAGGGAAGGATTTAGGGGGGCTACAGCACCCCAGCCCCCCCCCCCAAAAAAAAATTTTTTATGTAAAAAAAAATTTCATGTGTAATTTTTTTTTTTTTTTTTTTTTTATGTATTAGCCCTCTTGTCGTCTGGTCCTAGATCCGTCCCTGACAATAATGGCATAACTATAAAAACAAAACATTTAAAAGTCTAAAATAGTATAATGAAAGGAATGTTCATATCAACGTAGCACAATACATATAAAAGTTCCAACGGTTCTTAAGAGGATATGTTTCCTCTTCCTAAATAATGTTACTGAAAAACTTGATCACCCTATGAAAATTCAACCAAAAGATTGATCGATTTTTGTCATAATGTTTTAATATATATTTAAGCTAAAATTGGACCAATCTTCACGATCCCCATTAGAATAAAAAATTAAAATATTATTCATGATACAATCTAATTTTATCTAAAATTTGCCATAAATAATGGAGGGATTGAAAGATTCTATCTCAAATACATACTCATCTTTCAAATAATGTTCTTCAGGACGTTTTGAAGGAAAAGTCAGTCACTGCATTATGATTAAAATTGGAGCAATTATACATAACGAAAAGTCTGACTAGCAAATTGCATCTAAAGTAACATCTATATTCTTATCGTATGATAGAAGGTACATCACTCAAGGATCGTCTAGCTGCATTCAAGGAAATCGTCGCTAATTTGGAGACATTGGATGTCAAATATGATGAAGAAGATTTGTGATTGATTTTATTGTGTTCATTGCCGCTTCATATACGTCTTTTAGAGACACAATTTTATATAGTCGCGATATTCTCACCATCTAAGAAGTCTATGATGTCCTGTATTCAAAAGAGAAGACGAAGCATCTTGTGGCATCTCAAGGTCATAGAGATGGCCTCATTGTTGATGGTGGTCGTTCAAGGAGCAAGTCAAAATCTAATTTCAAATTTTGTAATTATTGACAAAAAAAGGGGGACACTTGATAAACGATTATTATAAGTTATAGAATAAATCAAAATTGACTGCAAATCAATAATCAGAAACTTTAGTGAAATAAAGTATCGTAGAAAATCCTAACAGTAATGGAAACCTTTTAGTTATGTCCGACTACAACTCCAAACTTAATGAGGCTTGGATTTTTTATGCAACTTGCACTTTTCATATGACTCCTAATCGGAATTTGTTTTCAACATGTGAAGAAGTTTTAAAATGTGTTGTGATAACGGATAATAATACACTTTGTCGGATAGCTAGAATAGTCGGGGTCAGAATAAAGATATTTGATGGGACAGTTAAAACACTTGATTCGGTAAGATACGTTCCAGATTTGAAGATCAATCTTAGTACCCTTGATTCCAAAGAGTGCATGTATACCATTGAATGTGGAGTCCTGAAAGTTAGTATAGGAGCCCGTATCTTGTTAAAGTGACATAGAAAATCTATATAAATGTTAATCATAATCTTTGAGCAATTAATATATTTTAAGAACTCAGTGGAATTGAAGTTGGATTATGTACTGTTGAAGCATAATTTGGGGTTTTCTCTAAAGAATACATTTCAGTTTAATTTAGAAGTTATGGGTAAAATCCATCTCGCCACAATTATCGGTGGTGTCATTGTATTTAATTGCTAGTAACAGACCAATTTTTACCCATAAGACTTCGCATATGTACAATTCTCCTGATTTAGTTGATGATTTGAATGTAGTTAAGGGTGTTGATTGTAACCAAAATCTTTGTTTTGACGCATTCGGTTGTGATTCTGTTACAAGGCTTGTTTCAACCTTACTTAATGGTCATTAGATCATTTTTATCTGGAGAGTGGCGTCGCTATAATCTCTCGTTTTTTTCAACAATTTGATATTGATTTAATCCGATATCATCTTTGTTTCACAATAATCATAATATTAACTAACGATTTTCATATCAAGAAGAAGTGGAACCACTATTTAATACACATTTCTTTATCAGAATGGTTCTATAATAATAATAATAATAATAATAATAATAATAATAATAATAATAATAATAATAATAATAATAATCATCATCTTATTATTTTTTTTTATTTTTTTTGAAAATTCAGTTTCACTCGTATACCATTCGATGTGAATCCATTACTACAATGATTATTAATAGCTTTGGTTTGCATAAAATTGTTTGTATTTATTTTCTGTTATAAAAATATGAAAATTTTACAAAATACACTAGTATATAAGGTGTAGCTATACTTTACATACCATATTTTATAAATTTACGTTAACTAAAATCACAAATCAAACCAATGCATACTATTTTTTAATTATTTATTTTTCATTCATTTGATTTTTTGTATATTCTTTTTCCTAAACTCTAACATCAGATCAATAAAAAATAATTTTAGTAAATTATAAAAAATGAAAAATTTAAAAAATACTTCATTTTACTCTTCCAACATTGCAAAAACAAAATAAGGACTCTTAATTGTTATGTTCCAATGAACAAAATTTGTTAAATGAAGAAAAATCGAAAGCAATCTATTAAAATAATTTTTTATATTAGTTGTTATATTAAAAATCAACTTCGTATTCATTTTAAGTTGGTTAATTTTGCAACTTAAAAAAATATTAAGAATGCATGCATAATTTCATTGGTATTTACTGTGGATTTTTTTTGTTTTATGCAAGAAATCTAGAAGAGAACAATCTATAACTAATAAAAATATTTTAATTTTGTGTAAAAAATATAAATAGAAAAAAATTATGTAGATGATGTGGTGTTAGAACTCGAGTGAATATTAACTTATAAAGGGATAGATGAATGAGAAAGAAAAAAAAAATTCATATGAGAATGAAATAGAAATTGAGGGTGTATTTGTGCCACATTATTTTGGAAGAATGTATTTTGGAATAGTAAATTGATGGAGAATGTGTGGTTGAAAAAAAAGGAAAAGTTATTGATGTGATGAAAAATATTATTTTATTGAAAAATGTGCGATTGAAAATGAGTAGAAGAATGCAAATGAAAATTTTAATGTGACTCAAACATGAGCTGAATTTTTAGAGAATAAAAAATAGATAAAAAAAATTGGTAGTTAAAATTTATAGTTTTTTAATTGTTATCATAATGAGAAATGTAGGGTTTGCTCAACATGATTTTTGCTTTTGCTTATACTTCTTGTATAAAAGTTTTTTGAGGAAGCTATTTTAATTTTTTTTTGAAAATTAATTTTTAAAAAAACTTTCTTTTCGAAAGTGCTTTTATAGGAAATCATATTGAACCAACTTTCTCTAAAAATTATTCTAATTAAAAGAAACACTTTCATAAGATTATTCAAATGAATCCAAAAGGAATTTTTAGATCTCAAAAGCTCATTTTCACATTCAAAAGTCATGTCAAACGGACTCTATAAATTATAAATTTACAAAAGATGATGTATGAAGTGTAAAAATATCTTAAATAGAAGGTTGTAATTTTCCCAAGAAATATTATAAAAAACAAGTGATTTAGAAAATCTTTGGAAACACTTACAAGGGTGTGAGACTTGGGATAATCTAAAACTACACATAAAAAAGAATAAAAATGTTCTAAGTAAAAATATAAACAAAACTTATTGTAATGTTCCAGTTTCAATATTTAGGGTCTGTTTGATTGCAAGGATGGAAAATGGGTAGAAAGAAAATGTTTTACAGGGAATTGAATTGCCTATAAATTGTTTTACTGGGAATTATAATTAATTGTGTTTGATTGGTATAATTTTCCACCTGAAAAATGTTGAAAGTTTGGTATCCGTTTGACTTCATTTTTCATGAAGATTGTTCATTAAAATGATAATTTTTTCTACCATTAGGTTTAGAATTTGTTCCAATTGCCAAAAAAAAAAAAAAAAAAAAAAATTGAAAAAAATTACCATACCGAATAACATTCTTTTGGCTTTGTTTTACATGAAAATTGTCAATAAAAGCGAAATTTTTTTTTACTATTGTATCTAAAAAAAATTCAATTGCCAAAAAACAAAAAAGGAAAAAAAAAAAAAATTTCCAGAACCAAGAAAACAAAAAACCACCAAATATGCAAGAAAATGAATTCCTCTAAAACCTGGAAAGCTGGCGCGTGAGTGGTGAGAGAGTAAAACATTTTCCAGGGAAAAGTTAGGCAATCAAACGGCTCAAAAGATGGAAAATGGAAAAATTATTCCTACTTCCCTAGAAAACTTGGTGAATCAAACACAGCCTTAAAGAAACTTCATTTTGTTTTTCTTGGTAAATTGTTTTTATTACATGCAGTGACGATATTCGTGGCGTTTAACATCGAAGGAAGTAGTGTCCACACTATAATTGATGATCATAGAAAAAACAATTGATATCCCATTGTGGAGTACATGTTCCACTGTCACTTAAATTGGTGTTGAACGTCAAGACGTTAAGTACATGAGTCATGATATAATATTATTTTAATGTTCATAATTTGATAATATTTTATGAAAAACTATTTATTTAGTGACTATACTGAGAACATATTTTACTAGACATGTTGGGTTGAAGGTAGCTTGTATCATGCCATCTCGGAACTAGGTCATGCAGGGCTTGCGTAACCTACATTACAACCTTAACTAGATTGAAAGTGAGTAGGGAGAAAAAATAGGGTATTCGGCATGCGACATTTGATAGTTTAATATCAATACTAGGTGCAAGCAACGTGCAATGCACGTTTGCCTAGTTTATATTTAATAGTTTTGTTTAAGAATTAATTTGTTATTAATAAAAATGTAATTTTTTTGGTTGATTAAATAATTAATGATGTAATGTTTATATAATTGATAAATAATTAGAATATGTGTGATTTTGATATTGTGATATAAGTTGGTGAGATCGAAGAAAGGGTTATTGGCGCAAAACGTCCCTACCTTTGAAGGGTTGTGTGGAAAACATCCCTACGTTTGATTTTTTGGTGCGCAACGTCCCTACCTATCAAGTTTATTGTAAAAAACATCCATACCTTTCATTTTTTGGCACAAAACGTCCCTACCTTCTGCATTTCTTTACACTGAACATCCTTTGCACATTTTTTTAAATTCAAAATGACCAATATACACTCCTATGTAAATTGAACAAGAAAAGAAAAATAAAAAAAGAAAGGGTAATTGGCGCAAAACGTCCTTATCTTTGAAGGTGTTTGTGGAAAACACCCTACCTTTCATTTTTTGGTGTAGAACATCCCTACCTTTCACATTCTTTGCGCTGAAGGTCCTTTTCACCAATTTTTAATATAAAATGACCCTTATACACTCCTATATAAATAAAACAAAAAATAGAAAAATAAAGAACTAATTACAATCAAAATCCTAAACGTTTTTAAAAAATACAAGTGAGTCCAAAATTTATGAAAATATTAAAAATAAAAAAAATAAAAGGGATTATTGACCCAGTAATATAAAAGGGACCCCACTCGAAGAGAAGCAGAGGAGAAGATAGGGGGTTTTATTTTTTATTTTTATTTTTAATATTTTCATAAATTTTGGACTCACTTGTATTTTTTAAAAACGTTTAGGATTTTGATTGTAATTAGTTCTTTATTTTTCTATTTTTTGTTTTATTTATATAGAAGGGTATAAGGGTCATTTTATATTAAAAATTGGTGAAAAGGACCTTCAGCTCAAAGAATGTGAAAGGTAGGGATGTTCTACACCAAAAAATGAAAGGTAGGGTGTTTTCCACAAACACCTTCAAAGGTAAGGACGTTTTGCGCCAATTATCCTTTCTTTTTTTATTTTTCTTTTCTTGTTCAATTTACATAGGAGGTTATATTGGTCATTTTGAATTAAAAAAATGTGCAAATGACGTTCAGTACAAAGAAATGCAGAAGGTAGGGACGTTTTGTGCCAAAAAATGAAAGGTAGGGATGTTTTCTACAATAAACTTGATAGGTAGGGACGTTGCGCACCAAAAAATCAAACGTAGGGATGTTTTCCACACAATCCTTCGAAGGTAGGGACGTTTTGAGCCAATAACCCATCGAAGAAAATAAGCAAAAGTTGACAAATTTGGAGAAATGACTAAATTGTAAGGGGTCCAAAATTCGAGGACTAAAATATAAATACTTAAAAGTTGTGCCTAACCTCACGATGAAGATTTGAGAGTGCTCGGAGTCAATTGAATAAAGGAAGACGTCAATGGAATCAAATTTAGTCAAAAGATGATCACAAATCAATTTCCAACCGAAAAGTTATGCTCCGATATTTTAGTCTCATATTGAGACATATTTTTGGCATAGAAAGTGATCGAATTGGAGAATGATGTTTGAATCAAAGTTGTAGCCAGATGAGTTAGTTTTCCAACACATTTTGAATCGCCTCAATCAGATATCGGAATACAAAGTTATGATAAAAATACTGAAAGAAGGTGCAGCTGCTTGTTTAAAACAAGAAATTCCGTTACATAATCCGTTAAAACAACAAATTCCGTTAATTTTTCCGTTAAAAACAAGAAATTCCATTACATAACCACTTTTAATATATAGAAGATATCAGATTCAGTCTTATCAATTGTTTAACTAAAATTTATGGTGTGCTTGTTTGGATTTCATTTTAAGTTACTGAAATTATTATATAATATAAATGAGTGTGGTTCTAAATTTTAGTAATTAAGATTAACACCCTGTCTGCTAGCAATTTTTCTCCAGAATTTCATTGCTTTTTTTACCGTTGGAGCATGACATTGTTGACTTCACACTCACAATGGTGGGACCCAACATGCCAAGTAACGGTCAAATAATCACGGTTTTGGTTGGAAAAATCGGCTCCAGACAGGCTGTAAAGCTTTAAACTTTTAAGTTATAATGAAATCCAAACAAGCACCATATGTCATAAATTAGGAAGAGAGAACAGGAGGAGCATTGAATTCGAAGCTAGAGAGCAGAGCTGCGAACAGTAACGGAAGCAAATTCAAGGGAACAAACAAACATTACTGGTGCCGAAAACGAAAAGAAAACTGACAGACAGCCCGACAGAGGAGGAAAAGAGAGAGTATCATTTCTCAAGAAATGAAGAAGAAGATTATTTTTTCAACGAGTCTTTTTCCAATTCTTCATATCCCAACAACACCGATTGGAATCCTTTTTCTTAACCGAAACAACAATAACTCCACCACCATCTACTTTCATTATTGCCATTATTCTTCTTGTGCGCATATTCTCTCACTTTTTTCATTATTATCGCCGGCTGTTTTGCCCATTTCTGTTCAAATAAGGAAAAGGAAAACAACCCTATAAAGATTTTTGCATCAACCTTAGGGTAATCCATATTGACCTGAGCTGAATCTTGTAAGTTTTCTTTTTTAATTTATTGATGATTTTTGGTTTTCATTTGATTGAAGGGAAGTTTGTATTTTTTCTGGGTTATTTCCATTTTGGTATTCTTGATAGTTATGTATGTGTTGGAATGTGCTTATTTATTTTCTTGACGATCATAAAAGATCAAAGACACATCAAAGCGGAAGAAACCTGAAAATAAATTGTGTTTCTTGATTGATGGTTGTTTGATTTGGACCTAGGTATTGTTACTGTTTTTGAATTTTCTTTCTAAGGATTTGTTATTTTGTTTGTGTTCTGTATCAATGAAGTCAAGATTACTTGTTTTGGGCCATTGTGATAAATTGTGTTTGTAGTTCTCGAGTTTTTCTGGGCAGTCATAATTGGATTTTAAACAATTAAGTTCTTTGGATCTAATGTATCTAGTGTATGATTCTCAGGAATATGTTTGGAGGAGGAAGTAATGGAAACAACATGTTCCCTGTTTCTGGAGATGAAAATCCCGTCCAATGTGATATCAATTCCTTGCCTCAATTTAAATTGTTTGGACATGGTGGTTTTATTTCTTCTTCGTAGAAACTATTATGCGTTTTTTTACGTCTACTATTGATGCCAAATCGTCATAATGATTATGACTCCTGTAATTTATTGTCACTTTGATTTCTTCTCTTCATAGCTCACATTTTATATGTATTCTGTGATATGCAGGAATTCTCTTCAAGAATTTAACCAGGGATGGGTTTTTATTTATTTCAATATGGCAATGTTTGAAAAATTACTATGTTTTGTATATTTATAACTTTTCAACTTGTCTGCCTAAATGGATGCATCCATTGTCTCAATTCATGATGTATACTGCGCCACAAGCTGACGCCTCTAGTTAATTATCTTTAACTTCGACCCGCACTCATTTTTTATCTCTAACTTTTAGCAAAATAAACAACTAGAGAATATGGAACATAACCAAAGCTTTAGTCAGTAAATTAATTTTGGTACTGGTTGAATGTGTTGGTATTGTAGATCCATTTGTTGATATGTTATCTGCAGTTTTTATGGCTTAATTTTCCTGAAATATGATTTTTTGTGGCTGTTGAGTTTGGTTATTTATATCTGCTGGTGCCAATTTGTTCTTTCTTTCCAAACCCCTGGGTGAAATTGGGCACTTTCACTAAATCTCCTTCAACGTAAACAAATGTATAGCCTACATGTGCCAAATTTGCTTTACACATACCGTATGTGACACTTGTTGAACCTTGATCTTCAAATCTCTGCTTGTCATGTGGGCATAAACTGAACAAACTAACTGAATGATCTTCTCCTTCCCCCAAATGACAAGTTCTTTAACTATGCCTTTTTGTTCGTTCATATGTAGCCCCTGTTTGGTTTGATGAAAAACAGATTTTTAGTAGATTTTTATAAAAATTGATGAAATGTGATTGAAAAGTTGAGAAAAGTTGTGAGTCCCATAAAATATATGTTGAAAATGAGTTTAAGGAAAAAATGAGCTTTAGAAAATGGGGGCCAAACAGGGACGTAATCTAAGAAGCATGGACTCTTGCATATATGTAGGCTCTTTGAGTGGACACTTGCATGTTCGGTCTTCATATTCATGATAGAATTTAGTGTCCTTAGATATCCAAATTGATCGTGAACTAAAAAAACATTTCTGAAATTTGGCTTGAGTTTTTTATTTTTTAATGAGGTCAAATGAATGCTGCTCATCTGTCTGAGGATGTTAAAAAAGGTTCGGTGGCCAACCCACAGACACGTTGGCTCTTTGAGTGTTTCATGCTTCTTATCATGTAATAAATGGTGTGCCACTACTCAGAACATGGCCTCCGCCCTATTAGACGACCATTTATTATGCTTGTTTCCTCCCCTTTGTCCGCAGTATCTCTTAAATGGTTGACAACGGCTTCATATGTCTTAAATCATAACAAGTGGTGAATTTAGTTTCCATACCTGTTTGAGAAGATTTTACAATGTCAAAATTATGTTCTTATTGTAGTATCTGTATTGATTATATAGTTTGTAGGATCTCCAATTTCGATCATATCGTGCTTTTGATTATACATGATAGAGGTAATATTGAAAAATGGATATTGATGAAAAAAGTAAAGAAGAATCATGAAGGTCTTTACTTGATTTATTGTAGTAACAAGTGAGACTCCCACAGACGCTATTACATTAACCTGAATATGTTATAGTTCTACTTCCTGTTTCATTTTCTTGCTAGGAGTTGCTAGTTACATTTACTAATTTGTCAATTTTCTCGTTACCCTTTTCAATTTTTGGTAATACATTTTTATCTCATATATTTGGATGTTTGTTTACAGTTCCAATTGACCATGGTGTTGATTCCACGAACCCTATGGATAATGAGCCTGCCCTTGCTGCAAATCAGCCTATTAAAAGAGTCAGGGAAGTGGAACCTGTATGCAGGCAATGGGAGCTTCCAATATCAATGAATAACATCTTGCGGTCCAATGACGTGGGCCATATTGGAACTCTTTTGAATCCTAATCCTGTGTCAACTGGGCTCAAACTTTCTAGCCAGGAAGAGTGGAATTCCTCCTTTTTTCCTGCTGGTGAAAACACAAGAAACTCCCTATCTGGTGTTCTTTCCCTAGGTAATAGTGTTAAACTTGAGTTAGATCGACAGACAGCAGAATTTGACCAGTATATGAACCATCAGGTACAGTCCCTGAAACTAATTTTCATATGAGGCACCTTATGTTGGTCTTGACATTTGAATCGTGGACGGGGGAATTTTGGAAGAAACTAGTTTGTTTGTTATGTAAGAATTAAGATGCTTAGAAATTCATTCCAGGGTGTTGGATGTGGTCTCAAGTCTTCTTTTATAGCAGACTATCTATAGTTACAAAATGTGCTTTTAGTGAAATTTGTTAATTCTATTTCATAAATATCTTATACTATATAATTAAAAATCTGTTTAATGGGTAATTGATATGGTCTGCTGGGAGTGGTGGTTGCAATCTTAGTGCAATCGAAAAATGATTACTGATTGGACATTATATCTTATGGTAATTTATTTCATTAATCTTCGCCTTATATTACAGCTTCTCAATTGGTCTTTGTCCAACAGGAAGAGAACCTTCTGAAGGGTGTAAGAGAGTTAAACCAGAGGCATATGGTTTCTATTTTGAATGTCTTAGAAAAAGGTGTAAACACCAAATTACACGAGAAGCAGCATAAACTGGAGAACATTAACTGCAAGAACAAGGAGTTGGGTGATAGAATAAAGCAGGTTGTAAATGAAGCTCAGTCGTGGCGTCACAGAGCAAAATACAACGAATCCGTTGCAAATCTCTTGAGAAGCAATATCCAGCAGCTCATGGCACAAGGCACTGCCCAAGCTCAGGAAGGATTCGGGGAGAGTGAGGTAGATGATGCAGTCTCATCCATGAACCATCACGGAATTGTTAGTGGTTCTCGAAGTCAATTTCCTTTAGACCATCAGCTAAAATGCAGAGCTTGCAAGGGCAAAGAAGTTTCTGTCTTGTTATTCCCGTGTCGACACTTTTGTCTGTGTATTGATTGTGAAGGGTTGATTAACATTTGTCCAATTTGCCTGGCGATGAAGACTGCAAGTTTGCAAGTATACATGTCATGAAGGGCATATGTGAGCACTTGAAGGCTTAACATGTTGATGCTATGTTAACTCGAGCTTAGAGAAATCATGGGATGTTCATTTTGTACATTTTGCCTCATTTTTGAAGTTGAGCACCATTTGCCTAAAGTGATTTTACTGGTACTTTGTACCGATTGCTTTAATTGCGCTCATTTGTTTTCCATGTATGGAGAGCTGTGTATTATTACTGTTATAACTGTAAAAACATGGAGCTCGAGGATCAATCCCGAAGCGAACAATTGAGTCAAGAACCCACGGCCCTTTACCTTATATAAAGCTCTTCACTCCCATCAGCATGAGACGTGAAAAGTCTTGAATTGATTTCTATTATGTTCCAGTCTAGGTTCTCTTGGATATTTCTCAGTTTTTGTGTTGTGACCGAGAGTGAATAGAGAGCAAATTGCATTTTTGAGGACTACAGCAAGAAAAATGATACTAACTACTACACCTGAGTTCATCTCGATTTTCATGATATGGTAATGACCCGAGTAGATGGATGAACGCACTCCAATTTAACACCTTGGTTATC
Organism: Fraxinus americana; assembly: GCA_035079005.1. Taxonomy (NCBI): domain Eukaryota; kingdom Viridiplantae; phylum Streptophyta; class Magnoliopsida; order Lamiales; family Oleaceae; genus Fraxinus; species Fraxinus americana. Next base: position 9,433,455 of record CM068721.1, on the reverse strand, counting down.
GCCAACCAACGACCTTTGCTAAAAGGATCCGCATCGTCCAATCCGACGCTAACTTCTATCTCGATTTCAATATACATGTGATAAAGGCTACAAAGGATCCACATAATTAACTTGATGATCTTCCTAAATAGAGAAGATGATATGAACAATACTTTTAAAAATTCGAATCCTATAAAAATACTAAGGGTTTGTTTGATTGCAATGGTGGAAAATGAGTGGAAATAAAATAAATTCCAGAGAAAATAATTGCCTAGAACTTGTTTTCCGGGGAATTGTTAATTAAGTGTGTTTGATTGGTATAATTTTTCACTCGAAAAATTTTAAAATTTTGGATCTTTTTGTTCACGTTTGGCATTATTTTACATGGAAATTGTTCATTAAAGTGATTTTTTTTTTTTTAACAATTGGTTATGAAATTTGTTACCATTGCCAAAAAGTAAAAAAAAAAAAAAAAAAAGTTTGCTCGAAAACTATTTTTTCATCAAAATTTAGTGTTCGTTTGGCTTCGTTTTACATGAAAATTGTCCATTAAAGTGATTTTTTTTTTCAATTAGTTATGAAATTTATTTCCATTGCAAAAAAAAAAAGGCCAGAACCTAGAATTCATTTTCCCACCAAAATCAAGAAATAAGGAAAAGGGACGCGTGGGTGGAGGGTGGGAAAAAAATAGCAAAAAAGTGAGAACATGGAAAATCTAAGCAATCAAACAGGGCCTAAGTTGAACCAAAGAAAGAAAATGCGGAATAATTAGAAAAAAGCTTAGTTTAAAATGGCTTGATTTATGTAAAATGTCTCAAATATCGATATTATGAAAGATCTTATATTTTTTCTAAACTTGATGATGGAACCTATTTCTTATTACTTTCAAGAGATGAATTGAGAAATAGTAAGTTTTATTCTGCACTTTCCCCGAAATGAGGATTAGTTTGACCTTCTAGAGTCATGAACCACACATTATCTTAACTTAATTCTAAGTGGAAAAATTTGTGTGCAATATCTTCTTCTATGCATCTCTTTCACAATTTATTGTCACAGGCCCACAGTCCATTATGGTTACATTTTCTTGAAATTGTCTATATACATTGTTGGAAAAATATGGTGCAAAAATTTATTCTAGGACACTAAAAAATGCGTGCAATTATTTTTCAAAATGAAATTGGACAGAATTTCTATTTACTAGAAATGTAGGAAAAATAAGAATTTATAAGAAGATGAAATAAAATGAGGTATCACTACACTACAACGGTATTATCAAAATCAAACGGACGTCAGTATGTTAAAATACAATTGCTCGTAAGACAAAACAATATTAATATTATTCGGCGAACAAAAGCTTAATTGTATAAACTGAATGATATCGAATACTAAAATATCGAACACTGAAACTTGATAACGATAGAAAATTACTATGAAAGAATTTGGAGGGAGAGGAGGACATTGGAAATCAATTATCTAGAAATTAATTTGGATGGAAGAAAATGAAATTAATAGGGGATTTTAATGTGTCTACTCAGAACGATTGCACCTTTTGGTACAAATTCATTTGAACAATTAGATCACGCCACGATGTGATTGTCTAAGTTGCATCATAAACAAAGATTCATGGCTTTTCATTATACACCTCCTATACTTGAATGGTCACACCCAATGAGAAAAATCACGACTCTTCAATATCCTATTGTATTGAAAAACAGCATCCAGTCGTTGCACCCGATAGAAACTTATTCCAATTCACAAGTATTAAAATCATTAAATCACATCAATTAAACCATTAATTTCAAACATCCTTGTCTGAGAAATAAAATATTGCAGTAGGGAAGACTTGTCTCTTGGTTTTTCTTTGTTTTCTTCTGCATATCATTTCTTGGATGTTTCAGGAAGACTTACTGTTTCTTTCTTGGTCATCTTAAGTGGGTTAATTTTATTTTTAAAATCTTAATTGAGGTGCAATCACATCTCACATAGACATTAAATATTGATTCAATAAAATAAAGGACGTGTAGATAGAACTATTGAAGGATTTAGGTGAGGCTGGCCTGTGCTTCAATAAAATAAAGGACGTGTAGATAGAACCAGTGGAAATCATATGGTCAACCGAAAGTCAGTAACTCAAAAGTAAAGAACACAAAGATACCAATCTATTTGGGGAGAGAAATAGAAAAGAAATTCGGAGACAAGTTCATGGGTTCATTATCCTTTTACAATGACTGCAAGCACAATTATCAGAATGATATACAAGACAAATTGGATTCCCCAATGCCATGGATTGGCATGTATATTGCAGCGGCTTCTGTAGTCTGCTCCCTTGCAATGGCAGCTGATGCATTCCATGGTTTTCGTAGTAAAATGCTGTGGTTCCCATGTAAGTACTTCTCTTTCAATGCCATGTCTTTGACACTATTAGCTGTCACATTGAAAATACCAGTGGATCTTACTGCTAATAGAAGAAAATGATGGTTTAAGAGTCTCAGCTCAACTTTTTTGCTGGAGACTATGCAAGTGTGTGAATTTATACTAGTTCTCTGTGTTGCAGAGATATTACAATCTTTCTCTATTTTTGGCACTTCCTAACATACTCAAATTCCAATCTATATCAGGTAAGTAAATGACTGATGAAATCCTTGATTAACATAATTGCTGGACAGGATTGGAAAACATCTTGGCTGACTTGATTGGCTTTCCATGAAATTGATTTGATGAGGGATGAATCTTGGCTGAATCAATTTCGGTTGTCTTGACTGACTTTAACGTGGTTTGATTGCCTGTAAATGACTGGGAATTCTTTTGTGTGCAAACTGTCTGGCTTCCTTCCTTTTCTTCATTAACTTGCCAAGTAATGTTTCTGCTAATACCCTCCCTCAAGTTGTGACGGGGCTGGAGACACAACTTGCCACAAAGCGAGTATAAACTGGGCTTGGGAAGAGGCTTTGTAAATATATCAGCGAGCTGATTCACAGATGAAACATGGCGAGTGACAAGCTGACCAGCAGCAACTCGCTCCCGAACAAAATGATAATCAAGTTCAATATGCTTGCTTCTAGCATGAAAAACTGGGTTAACGGTCATGTGTAGTGCACTCAAATTATCACAGAAAAGGATTGGCGGAGATCGAAGAGGAACACGGAGATCACGGAGGAGGAAAGTGAGCCAAGTAAGTTCAGCTGTGGTGTGAGCCATAGATCGATATTCAGCCTCAGTACTGGATCGAGACACCGTGCTTTGTTTTTTTGCACACCAGGAGATAAGATTCCTACCAAGAAATGTGCAGTACCCAGTGGTAGAACGTCTAGTTGTGGGACATCCGGCCCAATCTGCATCAGAAAAAGCAAAGAGATCAAGAGTAGACTGTGAGTAGAATTGTAGTCCAAGAGAAAGTGTCCCTTTAACATAGCGCAGAATGCGTTGGACCATTTTTAAGTGTGACTTGCAAGGAGCTTGCATAAATTGAGAAGCGAGATTAACACTAAATGCAAGATCAGGGCGTGTGAGTGTTAAATACTGAAGTGCCCCTACAATACTACGGTAGACACTAGGGTCAGCAAGAGGAGTATCATCTGCGGTACTACTGAATTTTGGTTCTAGAGGAGTACTCATTGGTTTGCAATCAGTCATATGATTCCTGTCTAGAAGTGTAAGAGCATAATGGGTCTGAGATATATGCAAGCCATCAGAGTTAGATAAAATTTCCATTCCAAGAAAGTGGTGAATGGTGCCTAGGTCCTTCATGGCAAACTCGTGGTGTAGAACATCAATAAATTGATTTAGGAACAATGGACTGGAACCTGTAAGCAACATATCATCAACGTAAAGTAACAAAATTAGTACACCATGTGGGGAATGATAAATAAATAAAGATGGATCTGCTAAGCTGCAAAAAAATCCAAATTGTAGGAGAAATGAGCTAAATCGATCAAACCATGCTCTGGGCGCTTGCTTGAGTCCATACAGGGCTTTTTCAAGTTTACAAACATAGGTGGGATGAGAGGGATCAGCTAGACCAGGGGGTTGAGTCATAAAAATATCCTCAGTGATGTGACCATGTAAAAACGCATTTTTTACATCCAATTGTCGAATTTCCCACTTGTAAACAAGAGCGAGACTGATGACCATACGAATAGTGCCTGGCTTAATGACTGGGGAGAACGTTTCGACATAATCGACGCCATCCACTTGATGATATCCAATTGCCACAAGTCGAGCTTTAAGACGGTCAAGTGAGCCATCGGGCTTTAGTTTTGGCTTAAACACCCACATCGATCCTATGACATGCATATCTGGAGTTCGAGGGACAAGTTTCCATGTGTGGTTATGATGCAAAGCTTCAAGTTCTTCAAGCATTGCTTTGCGCCATCCAGGATGCTGAAGAGCGACCTTAACATTGCGAGGTTCCTGTGGTATTTCACCCCGAGACACATTAAGAGAATATTTGGGATTTGGCTTAGTTATCCCATCTTTTAGTCTTGTCACCATATGATGTTCGGTGGGAGGTGCCGTTAATTGTAGTGGAGGAACAGGAACATTTGATCCATCGACATTACAACCTGATGAAGATTCAGTAAAGGAGTTTGTTTCAGCAACCACAATCAAATCTTGTTCAGCAGAAGAATCTGGAGGAGACACAGGTAAGGGGCGTAGAGGACTGTCTAAAGACTCTATGTTGGCATTTGCATCCGAAATGATTCTTTCATGGTCAAGATGGATTTCAGGAGTCTGAAATCCCTCATGGGTGGCAACTTCGACATCTGATGGAGTGGAGAGTGAATTCGAATGATCACCAGATGCAGGTGTTATTGAGTCCTGAAATGACAGAGAAGTTTTATCAATATTAGTTGTATCAATCCAGTCATTAAATTCAGTAATATTAGAAGAGCCAGCAGAAAGTTGTTCATTTGCTGATTTATAAGGAAATGAGTCCTCTGAAAATGCAACGTGACGAGAGATGAAAAATCGACGACTAGGAGGATGATAACATCGATAGCCTTTATAGTTGTCGCTGTAACCTACAAAGATACAAGGAAGCGTTTTAGGATCAAACTTATTTCTTTTAGAGTCCCAGGTATACGGATAACAACGTGAGCCAAAAACTCGTAAACAGGAATAATCTGGATGTCTATGATGAACTTTATGGTAAGGAGTATCAAACTCAATAGCTGAAGAAGGCAGTCTATTTATTAAAAAAACTGCAGTTTGGAAGGCCTCCACCCAAAATTGTTTGGGAAGCCCACCGTGAAACAACATAGTCATCCCGAGTTCCCTTATAACGCGATGACGACGTTCAACAGATCCAGTTTGCTGTGGAGTATATGGGCAAGAGATCTGATGGATCATTCCTTCACGCTTAAAATGTGTAGTCAATGTAGAATTTACAAACTCACCTCCTCCATCCGAATGAAAGATTTTAATTTTCTTGTTAAATTGCCTGTCTACGTACCGTTCAAATGCAATATATGTAGAGGTGAAATCAGATTTGAGACGTAAAGGAACAAACCAACAGTATTTGGAGTAATCATCAACAATACAAGCATAATATTGAAAATTTCCAAAAGAAGAAACAGGTGCAGGACCCCACAAATCGACATGGATTTTTTCAAACAACTTTGAACTAACATAATCAGAATGAGAAAATGGAAATTTGCTCAATTTTCCTAATTGACAACTCTCACATAGAGTAGTCCTTTTATTTGAACTAGTGCTTTTAATTAAACCCTTAGACTTTAGAAGATTAACAGTTGACATGTGTGGATGCCCAAGCCTTTGATGCCACACCTCCTCTGTGGTATTAGTGAATCTATTCGAGAAATGAGCTTCATGATGAGGTGACAAAATGTACAAATCATCCTTGCGCTGCCCCGTCATTAGTATTCGTCCTGTCTCTCGCTCCTTAACATAGAAATTTGCATTAGAGAATTCACAATTAAAGGGAAATTGATCAGTAAGTTGACTAACTGAGAGTAAATTACGAGCCAAGGAAGGAACTAACAGAACATCACGCAACTTTAGTTTTTCTTTACCATTTTTTACTAGTGTGTCACCAACGGCTTTAATAGAGAGAGCGTGCCCATTACCAACTAGAACTGAATCAGTTCCCAGGTATGAGCGTAAATTGAACAAAAGTTTGGAGTTACCTGTCATGTGATTTGAAGCACCCGTATCAGTTGTCCATTCGGTATCTGGTACAGATGTATCAAGTGTGAGAGCAGTAAGAGCATGAGGAATTTCTTCGACACGAAATTGTTTATCTTTGTACCAACAGATGGATGCTATATGTCCAAGTTTGTCACAAATCTGACATTTTTCATAACGATATCTTTCACGCTCTGCAGGTGTCATTCGACGAAAAAGAGTCCCTTCAATGTGGATAGGTCCAGTCCCAGATCTCCGTTTTTCATTTCGACCTCCAGAAGTATTTGTGTTTGTGGGTTGGAACCCCCGGCCTTGGGAAGTGAAATCATGACCAGGGGAACGATTGCTATTGCCTTGCTGGGCAGAAAAATGATTGTTATTACCTTGTTGATTCCGTTGTCGTTGACCATAGAATGCAAGATGCTGAGGTTCATGCCATTGAACACGTTGTTCATAGCCTTGAAGTAAAGAAACGACCTCTGAATAACCAGGCATGGGTGGTTTCAGCATTGTGGTGGTGAAGGTCTCATAACGTGGACCTAGACTTGTAAGCAAAGAGTAGACCTTTTCTCTATCTTGCACAGGACGACCAATTGCTGCAAGACTATCGCACAGTTTTTTAAATTGACGAAGATGCTCAGTTAAGGGAGTTGTAGCATCTTTCTTGAGATAAGTAAGTTGTTGGCGTAGAGCGAATTCTCTCTCTTGCGAATCTTGGGCATAGGCTTCTTGAAGTCCTTCCCAAACTTGTTTGGCAGTTTGAAGACCAACAACCAGACCAAGGGCTTCTTCTGTCAGGGTTCCGATGATCCACCCTCGAAGTAAGCGATCCGATTTTCTCCATTTGAGATAGTCTTCACTGAGTATAGGTTTGTCCGTTTTTGCGGTTTCTGGAGAGTAAATGGCTGGGATTTCCAATTCTCCATTGAGATGTTCAAACAGATCTTGGCTTTCGGCTAGTGAGATGACTTGCTCACGCCACAGCGGGTAATTTTCTGGGTTAAGTTTGATGTTAACAAAGTTGCTGACATTGAGAGAGATAGTGGCCATTGTTATAGCGGAAGAATAGAGATATGCTCTGATACCAAGAAGAAAATGATGGTTTAAGAGTCTCAGCTCAACTTTTTTGCTGGAGACTATGCAAGTGTGTGAATTTATACTAGTTCTCTGTGTTGCAGAGATATTACAATCTTTCTCTATTTTTGGCACTTCCTAACATACTCAAATTCCAATCTATATCAGGTAAGTAAATGACTGATGAAATCCTTGATTAACATAATTGCTGGACAGGATTGGAAAACATCTTGGCTGACTTGATTGGCTTTCCATGAAATTGATTTGATGAGGGATGAATCTTGGCTGAATCAATTTCGGTTGTCTTGACTGACTTTAACGTGGTTTGATTGCCTGTAAATGACTGGGAATTCTTTTGTGTGCAAACTGTCTGGCTTCCTTCCTTTTCTTCATTAACTTGCCAAGTAATGTTTCTGCTAATACTAATACGTCTGGGATTCATGAAATCCTTGCACGGGTTAGTAGCCTCGTTTTCATGTCAACTGCAATGGCAAATTTTATGACATCTTTGGGATCCATGGACGATAATGAGATGCTACTAAATCTAGCTGCTTTAGGTATTATGATAATTACAATCACTGGCAATGTTTGTATCCACATTAACGAAATGTCTTATTTCGGTAAGGTTCTTGAAAGTTTTGCTGAAGAAATTTTAGCAACTTTTTTTATCTTTATTTCACTTGTTAAGTTTTGTTCTTCGGCTTTGACCATTCTAACTACCAAAAGTTATATAGAATGCAAGTACCAAGAAATGCGCAAAATAGCTTTAGATGAAGAAAAAGTGGACGGGCCAAAATTTCCAGTTGACAAATTGAGACTAGTGGTCAAAAAATATTGGGTGATGGCAGTAACAGGATGCCCCCAGTTTGTAATGGCGCGTAGTGTGACTTGCACTGCTTCAGGTTTGATGTGTGTATTAGTTGCTCTCACTTTAGCAGAAGCTCATATTCGGACTGCAATACTATACCGAGGAGATAATACTAATTCTACCTATACATGGTCAATCAAATGGATTCTATACGTTCAGTCAATTGGAGTGGCATTGGGTACTATTGCCCCTGCATTCAGATGGTTTACTGCTGCCCGGTTTAAGTGTTCAGCTTTAAGGAGGAAAAGCTTCAAAAACGAGTTGAAAATCGAGACTTACTGGATTCAGAGACTTGTGGACTGGAGAGAAAGCTCATTACCTTTACAAGTTCAACACCACAAGTGGAAAAAATTTCTTCATGCTCTGAGAAGACTAGTTCTGAATTGCTGCATTGGTGTACAGATTCTATTGGTTTGGACAAGCAAACTTGTTCTTCTCATTTCTGCCTCATTCTTCCACCACATCAAGAAGCTGAAGATATTTGTCATTGGTGCTTCTAATAATAACGGAGGATCGGAATCTGGTGGCGATGCACAGTTGGACATCACTCGCTATGTTCTTCTACTTCCAGGAGAGCCTGGAATTCCCAAAGAGACCCTCAAAAACATCTGGAATGAGGTGGACAAGATGACGGAGAAAGGGAAAAGACAGAAGCCGATCAACCTAATCGAACTTCTACATAAATCTAACAACTTCAATGGGGTGAGAGAATTTGACAATAATCGAGTTCCAAGTTTACATTCTCAGGAGCCTCCTAATAGCTGGTCTCTACCTGTGGTGACTCTTACATGCATCGCAATTGCACTTCCCAACATTTCAAATGACAATGCTAATCAGTTAGTGAGGTGTGTCGAGAAAGGCCTTAGATTGTTAAAACTTATAGAGAAAAGCCTGGATAAAAATGGGGCTTTAGCAATCATCAGAAATGCAGCAGATGTTGTGTGGGTAGGAGTCGATTTATATTGCAAATGGCAAGATAAGGATCTCCGCGAAACAAGTCTCCACGGCAGAACCTCCAAGGAAACATTAGAAGAGCTTTCGAATGAAGCTGAAAGGACTGTTAAGCAGTTCCTCAGAGAAGTAAACGATTTCCTAATGGGTAACCCTCTGAATTGGCCACTTAAGATTATAGCTGCTAACTCAATGTACCGGATCAGTCGAACTATTTTGCTGGCCAGTGGCAACAAGGAAACAGACGAGGGACTGTTTAACCATTTATCCATTATGATTGCGGATATATTGGCAGCTTCCCTTACCAATCTACCACATGTTATAACTATGAAATGCCACCATAATTCCCTAAAGGAAAGGCAAAAGAGTGTTCGTCAAGCTGCTCTCCTTCTTGGTGAAACAGAAGAAATTCTACAAATTCTTCAGCAGCGTGAGATACCAAGCTTGGATCCTGATAAAGCAGCTTACATTGATGAGTGGCGTACTTTTATCGAGGAAGATAATGTGAATTCTCTGGCCTCAATTTCAAGTATTGGAAGTGAAACTCAACAATCCAATGAAGAGAATGTAGCTATTGAACTTCACGGCTGAGTGCGAGAACACAAGCAAGCAGGCAAGAAAGTTACATAGCTTATGTCCAACCTCTGCATGATTATCCCATCCTCCCCCTTCTGTGATTAGCATTGTTATTGCAATTATCTCATTTTATTGTTGTGATGTTGTTCTTGCATTGTCCCTCAGTTGTTATAGAGTGTGAATATTACTCATTCTGGATTATCTTCCAAGGATGAGTTTATCACTTCTTATCTGCACTTTTTATCCATGATATGGATTTCTCTCGGACCTCTTCGAGCTGCAATAAGCTTGAGACAATGCAATACATAACCTAAGGCACTCTAATGAAGCTAGGGAAATAGTTTTCTTTCTTAAATTACAACTTAACAGGGGCTACGTCTGATCTCCAAAACTGAATTTCATGTGCTCGAGTCATGTTTCATTTCATCATGCACCTAGTTAGATGCTTGATAGGCTCTTGGTCGCTGTGTGAACTGGACTCCATTGATTTAGTGTTTGATCATATTTCCGAATTGCATAGTCCATTGGATTACCTAATTTCCCATTAATATATCAAAAAATATTGTCAGCATAATGTTGTTTTGGATAGAAAGGTACCATTTCTGCCCTAAACTCGTTACAGTATTGAAGCTAGCAGAGGCTCGATGGTTGATCTTAGAAGTGAAAGGAGTTTCTTTTTTATCATTAGCACATTCATGAACTCAGTACAATCTTTATCGGTCCCAATTAGGTCCTTTCCCTTTGATGGTTGTATCTTTTTTCTCTATATGTGCTTCTCTATTAAATGAAAGAGGTCGCAATGTTTCGATGTCCTTAGTATAATCCCTGAATTACGTAGCTTTAGACAAAATGTTCGCTACTATATTCATAATAATAAACACAATACTTATAAAAATATAGGTCAAATTATATTACGATACAAAAAATTGATGATTATTTTTAAATCATCAAATTTGAATGTTTTATTTAAAATGTTGATTGTAATTATCTGCTGGAAATAAATTAAATGCTAAGGGTATTTTGATCATAACCTAAAAAATGTGAGGACAATATGGGAAACCGAATGTTTAACACTTATTCCTACATTTTAAATTATATTGTAGATAAGGGGGTGTCATTGACGTAATTAGAAACGCTCCTAACGAGTTCTGTCCAAGCTCACCATACTCGAGCCAAATGCATGTCAATGAAATACTCGACGAAGATTGCTAATTTTAGTTAAGAATCGTGATCGAGTTGGACAATTGGGGTTTTAACTAATTAATCATGTGACCATAATAATGTTAAATGTTGGAAACTTAGGGTTAAAAACATGGTTCGGTGCCTATTTATAGCACTCTTTCATTTTCGCCACAATTTTTATTTTTCTTTTTTTTTTGGTTCCAAGTTTGTCACTAAGTTTTAATTTTTTATCTCCCGACTCATGGAAAAGCGTCTTGTTGGACATTGTACTATCTTTTTAAAAGCATTTGAAAGCACAGCATAGAAATCAATTGGGGATAAAGTAGAGTATTGGACAAAATAATAGTGTACAATACCACGCACATAATATTTATGGTAAATTTCATCAGCAATACTCACTAAACTTTTTTTCTTTGAAAAAAAGCAATTGATTACTAAAAATGAAAAGCTTATTATTCCAATTTATAAAAATACTAAGTTGAACCATAGAAAGAAAATATGGAATAATGATGAAAAGCTTAGTTTTTCTAAACTTGATGTTGGAACCTATTTTCACATTACTTTCAAGAGATGAATTGAGAAATAGCAAGTTTCATTCTGCACTTTCCCAGAAATGGGGATTAATTTGACCTTCTAAGAGTCATGAACCACACATTATCTTATCTCAATTCTAACTGGAAAAATTTGTGCTGACGCAATATCCTTTGTTGGAAAAATATGGCGCAAAATTTGTACTGGGAAGTCGGACAATACTAAAATGTGCACGCAAATATTTTGCAAAATGAAATTGGACAGAATTTCGATTTACTAAAAATGTAGGAAAAAATAAGAATTTATAATGAGAAGAAATGAAGCGAGGTATATTAAATGCAAATCTTCTTAAGACATATTTGGTTTATGCACTAGTGCTAATAGAATTAAATGGACGTTTGTATCCTAAGATACATCGCTTCTTCCAAAATTAATATAATACAATATTAATTTTGTTCGACGAACTAAAGCATAACCATACTCTTCTAAATCGAATGATATTATATAACAAATTTACGAACACGAAGACTTGAAAGTAATTTGAAAATTACTATGACGGAATTGGGAGGGAGAGGAAGAATTTAGAAATCAATTATTTTGAAATTAATTTGGATTAAAAATGTGATTAAAAATAAACTAAAGCTTAACCATACTCTTCTGCATCACATTTCTCGAATGGTTCACGAAGACTTTTGCACTAGGGAAGACTTGTCTCTTGTTCTCTCAATTTTTCTTTGTTTTCTTTTGCATCACATTTCTCGGATGGTTCGCGAAGACTATTTGTTTCTTACCTAGTCTTCTTGAGTGGGTTAATTTTATTTTTGAAATCTTAATTGGGGTGCAATCACGTCTTTTGTAGACATTAAATATTGATGTCAATGAGAACCATATCTTTCATTTCTGGGAAATGCACTGTCTAATCAACTCATGGTTGCGAAATTTTGAAGTATATGTCACTTGAATATGATTTGAAAGACGACAATTTATTTTCAATTTTACAACCACGACTAGAATTAGCAGTCAAAATTGTCATTCACGCTAGATTTGAATGTATAGTCTCGTAAGAGGTCTAATGGAGTGGCCAAAATTAAATTGGCCAATAATGAAATTATCATTTCCTAAACTGTTAGAAAACTTGGATTGTTTTTTGAGGGATCGACTGTTCAGAATTTTTTGAGAACCACAAGAAACAAATTAGAACAAAATTGAAAGACTTCAAGAAAGCTTATCAAAAACTTCTGATCAAAATATTCAAAAATTTTATATTAAAGATAAATTTAAAATTCTGGTTACGACAAGTAGAAGTGGTTACAATTAATGTTAAATAACTTTTTTTCCTAAAATTAAATATAGTAATTATTAAAAGTACATTTTTTTTTCAAAACAATACATGGTATTGGTAGAGTTGTCTTGATTGTGGATGGTCCCGATAAGTGACGAGGAATAAGAAAAAAATGAGTGCCTTAAAGAGCACGGTGGAAAACCAGGTCAATTTCAACACCCAAGACCGTGTACCAAGTCAACTTGTCATAACATTGAAGGGAAAATTGAAGCGAAGGTCTCTAACTTATTTAATTGGTGGAAACAGATCCCAACTTTTTTTTTATTTTCAGTTAACATTAAAATTCAAAAGTCAATAAGTAAAAAGGACACTCGCAAAGAGAAAGAAAAAAACAAACAATGTAAAAAGTTATGTCTAGATTCAAAAGTAAAAAAGAAGTAAAAAAGTATTTTACGCAGAGTGACTCAACAAGATTCCTTATGCATCATTAGATGTGATTTTGTTTATTTATTTTTATTTCAAGGAAATAAAATACATGTAGGAAGTATTATTCAGATGTAGATAGATTTTAATGTGTTTATTGGAATTTTTATATTTTTTTGGTACAAATTCATTTGGATCATTAGATAATACGATGATGGTCTAGATTGCATCCTACACAAATGTGACTTATATTATGCACTTCTTGCATTTGAATAGTCATACACAATTCAAAAAGGATAAAGTCACTTGTACATCATCCTTGTTGGCAAGATTTGATTGGTGAAAAAAATTTTGCTTTTTAAAATGTCCAATGGTTGTTGGAAAATCATGACTCTTACATATGCACTTATTGTATTTGAAAAATCTCATCTTGTCACCGTATTCAACAAAGACTTGTTTCAATTCACACATTAAGATCAAAAAACAAATGAAATTATTCCTTCCATGAACTGTTTAGATGAGATGTACAATTCATTGAGTCACATCATTTTAAAAATCTGAAACATAACTTGTGCGATTGGACATTGATTGTCATAATATTTTGATCATATTCCATTCATTTTTGAATTCAAATTACATCCAATTGTCTCCTAAAAATCTTCCAACTCATCTTTTGGTCCAAATCAACTACTGAATATTTGCAATTTGATCCCCCAAACTTAGGATTTTGCCCATTTTCACCAAGTTTCGCTTCTTTCTTTCAATATCTCGTCCAACCATTAAGTTTTATCTATATAACATAAAATAAAATAATTTAAAATATATTTTGTCAAAAGAATTATCAAATATCGTTAATTTAGACCCCGAATAAGTGTATAAAATACATTTATCAAGTCTACATGGTATTAAGTGGCATTAAGTGAGGTGCTAAGTGACATATTGTCATTAAAAGAGATGTACAATTAAATGAGTTATATTATTTTAAATTTTAATTGAGTCTATCACATAACGCTAGCTAAATTGATGTTGTAGCACTAGTGTACTAAATAACGTTATTCTTTTGAGAACTGTAAGAAACGTTCTTAGAACAAAATTGAGAGACTTCATGAAAGCTTAACAAAAACTTTTAAGGTTTGATCAAGATATTTAGGGCGTGTCTGGGCACCATTAAAATGATAATTCCTACCGTTACCACAGTGAATTGCCCACAGCTTTTGATTTTGTTGAGTCACAGCAGGCTCCACCATTTGAAAATTAACGGTCAAAACATCCCATTTCTGCTTCATTTCAGTGCTCCCAGACAGGCACTTAAAATTTTTATATTAAAAATTGTTTTTAAAGATTAGGTTACGAAACTTAAAAAGTGGTTACAATTAACCCATGGTTGGTGGCCATTTTTTTTTTAAAAAAACATTGTTTTGAATAGTGATTTGGAGAATTTTTGGTTAAAAAGTAGGGTAAAATTTTGAATTTATGCGTAAAATATTTTATTGTATGAATGTATTGTTGAAAATGAGTACGTAGAAAAAAGAGTTTTGAAAGAATTGGAAACAAACATGGACTTAATTTGGAAATAATTTTTTATCTAAAATTAAATAATAAACTTATAAAAATTAATCATAATTGGCTTGATTGTGAAAAGATCCCAGTAATTATGAGGGATGGACAAATTAGTCCCTTAAAGAGCCCGGTGGAAAAATGCTGTAAGCAAAAATCGTCAAACCGAAAAATCGAACCGAAACCGTAATTTCGAAACCGACGGTTTGGTGCCACGTGGACCCGTCAACGAAATGGTTTTGAACCAAACCAAACCGGTCAAAAACGGTTTTGGTTTAAGTTTGAGAATTTTAATTATAGTTTGAAACCAAACCGGACCGGCAAAAAATATATAAAATAAAAAAAATAAAAAATTGATTTTTTTTGAAAATTTATCCAAAATTTCAATTTTGTAAAATTGAATAATTTTGTCATTTTGTAGGTATTTTTGTCAGTTTCTAATTTCCTATTAATTATTAAGATTTACGACCCGCCCAAGCCTAATTATATATAAAAAAAGGCCCAAATTTGAAAGAAGTAGCACTAAACAGCTTAACCCAGGTCCATATACTCATAAGTCACAACCCTAATCTTCCAATTTCCATTTCTCTTACTCGCAACTCGCTGGTCGCAGCCTCGCTCCCCGCGGTGCTTCTTGGTTTCCCCCAAATGGTCAACGCCCTCGAAATCTCGAACCTCCCAGTCGCCGATAGTGTACGTTCGTCGGTATTATTAAACTATTTCAGGTTCTTAAATATTTATTTGATCGTGAGTAAGGCTTAAAATTGAAATTTTGTCACTTTCTAGTTGAAATTTGTTTACATATTTATTGATCGTGAATATGGTTCAAAGTTGAAATTTGGGCTATCAGGTGCGCAAAATACATTTGTTTACATATGAGAGAATATGTATAATTCCGTGTTAAATTGCAGAAGATGAAGGTGAGTATATATAGTGGAATGTGGGAGAAAAAATATTTGCAACTTGTCTTTTGGAAGCCATTATTAAATGAATCCGTGTCTTAATTCTTCTTTTTTTAAAAAAAAAAATTTTTGTGTATGAAGGACAAAATTGATCATGAGTTCTGTGACTTCTTGAGTATGTAAATGTTTCTTCATTTCGCTAGTTCTATGAGTTCTGTGAAAAAATTTAATGTTTCTTGAGTCTTGTGACAAAATTAATTCGTTTATTCCTTTTGCTAGTTGAAAAGGAACATTATTATGTTTTTTTGGACCTTATATTTATTTTAGTGGACTTGTATTGTATTTTTATCGTAAAGTATTATCCTAAAACATTAAAAGGGCGAATAAAAAACTATGTTTTAGTTTATTGTGATTTTACTTTTATTTTGTTGTTATTTAAATTTATAGTAAATATATTTAGTTTGTTTTTTAGATTTATTTCTAGTAAAATATAAATATATATTGAATTAATAGCATAAAAGTAGATACTAGACAGGAAACAAATATACGCGAAACCGGCGGTTTAAAATCGGACCAAACCGTTAGGTTTAGGTTTGAGTTTTTTTCAAACCGGTCAAAACGGTTTGGTTTAGGTTTGAGTTTTTCTTAAACCGGTCAAAACGGTTTGATTTGAAAATTTGTCAAAAACTGCAAAAACCGGACCGCTTACACCCCTATGGAAAACTATAACAAGGTCAAGTTTCAACTCCAAAGACTTAGGAGTTGTTGGGTACAGATTTTCTGTTTTGGAAAATTGATTTTTGAGCCGTAAAAGTTGACCAGGTCTCATAAGCTATCAGGCCATTTATGTGAAATTGGGACCGTTGAAGCACTGAACGGTCAAAAAAATGCTTTTAATCCAAAATTTAATCACACCTAGACAAGGCCTTAATAATACGAAGTCAACTTGTCAAACATTGAAGAGAAAATTAAAGTGAATGTCTCTAATTTGTTGAATTGGTAGAAACATATCCCCACTTTTTGTTTTCAGTTAACATAAAAATTCAAAAGTGAATGAATAAAAGGACAGACGCAAAGAAAAAAAAACAGACAATGTGAAGAGCTATGTCTAGATTCAAAAATTAAAAAATATGATAGACGGAGTGACTATATTTTCCTATACATCATTGGGTGTGTTTTTGTTTATTTATTTTTATTTCAATAAAATAAAGGACGTGCAGATAGAACCAGTGGAGGATTTAGGTGAGGCTGGCCTGTGCTTCAATTTCAGTTTTTCATGTGTAAAATTTTATTTTATGTAAATAAAAAAAAAAAAAAATCATATTAGCCCAATTTAAAATTATTTTTAGTTCGATCTTAAATCCGTTCCTGGATAAAATTCATTGATGACCAGTTATAAAATTAATTAATTATTGGTTAAACTTAAACATCAATGTCATATAGGACGTAGGCCTTTCAACTTGCAATCCACTAAGATGGCAATCCATATGATGAATAGGAGAAGCTCTTAGGACTCAACTTTTTTTTCCCCTTATGTGTTAGAATTTTGGTGTGACACGAAATCTATTTTTGAGGTATATTTCGAGTTGTTTGTTTAGAAGAGATCTTGAAGAAGTAGAAGACTACAAGGAGTCCAAACAATAATTTCAACTTAAATACACCGTTATCGATTTTACTTAGTTTAAAAAATGGCTTGATTTATGTAAAATGTCTCAAATATCGATATTATGAGACATCTTATATTTTTTCTAAACTCGATGATGGAACCTATTTTCTTATTACTTTCAAGATATGAATTGAGAAATAATAAATTTTATTCTGCAATTTCCCAGAAATGAGGATTAATTTGACCTTCTAGAGTCATGAACCACACGTTATCTTAACTTAATTCCAAGTGGAAAAATTTGTGCTGATGAAATATCTTTTTCTATGCATCTCTTTCATAATTTGTTGTCACAGGCCCACAGTCCATTATCGTTACATTTTCTTGAAATTGTCTACATACATTGTTGGAAAAATATGGTGCAAATATTTATACTCGGACACTAAAATGTGTTTGCAATTATTTCGCAAAATGAAATTGGACAGAATTTCTATTTACTAGAAATGTAGGAAAAATAAGAATTTATAAGAAGATAAAATAAAATGAGGTATCACTACACTACACAAGTGTTATCCAAATCAAATGGAAGTTAATATTATTCGACGAACTAAAGCTTAAACGTATAAACTGAATGATATCGAATACTAAAATATCAAACGCTGAAACTTGATAACAATAGAAAATTCGGAGACAAGTTCATGGATTCATTATCCAGTTATGAAGACTACAAGCACAATTTACAGAATGCTATACAAGACAGATTGGATTCCCCAATGCCATGGATTGGCATGTATATTGCAGCAGCTTCTGTAGTCTGCTCCCTTGCAATGGCAGCTGATGCATTCCATGGTTTTCGTAGTAAAATGCTGTGGTTCCCATGTAAGTACTTCTCTTTCAATGCCATGTCTTTGACACTATTAGCTGTCACATTGAAAATACCAGTGGATCTTACTGCTGATACGCATGGGATTCATGAAACCCTTGCACGGTTTAGTAGCCTCGTTTTCTTGTCAACTGCGATGGCAAATTTTATGACATCTTTGGGATCTATGGACGATAATGAGATGCTACTAAACCTAACTGCTTTAGGTATTATGATAATTACAGTCATTGGCAATGTTCGTATCCGCTTTATCCAAATGCGTAATTTTGAATATGTAGCAACAGGTTTTATCGGAAAAAATGTAGCAATAGGTTTTATCGAAGAAATTGTAGCAACAGGTTTTATCTTTATTTCACTTGTTATGTTTTGTTCTTTGGCTTTGACCATTCTAACTACCAGAAGTTATATAGAACGAAAGTACCAAGAAATGCGCAAAATAGCTTTAGATGAAGAAAAAGTGGACGGGCCAAAATTTCCAGTTGACAAACTGAGACTAGTGATCAAAAAATATTGGGTGATGGCAGTAACAGGATGCCCCCAGTTTGTAATGGCGCGTAGTGTGACTTGCACTGCTTCAGGTTTGATGTGCCTATTAGTTGCTCTCACTTTTGCAGGAGTTGAAATTTGGATGAAAATAGCACAACCAGAAGATGAGACTTATTCTGCCTATAAGTGGTCAATCTATTGGATTCTAAACGTTCAGTTAATTGGAGTGGCATTGGGTACTATTGCCCCTGCATTCAGATGGTTTACTGCTGCCCGGTATAAGTGTTCTGATTTAAACAGGAAAAGCTTCAAAAACGAGTTGAAAATCGAGACTTACTGGATTCAGAGACTTGTGGACTGGAGAGAGAGCTCATTACCTTTACAAATTCAACACCACAAGTGGAAAAAAATTCTTCATGCTGTAAGAAGACTAGTTCTGAATTGCTGCCTTGGAGTGCAGATTCTATTGGTTTGGGCAAGCAAAATGGTTCTTCTCATTTCTGCCTCATTCTTCCACCACATCAAGAAGCTGAAGATATTTGTTATTGGTGCTTCTAATAATAACGGAGGATCGGAATCTGGTGGCGATGCACAGTTGGACATCACTCGTTATGTTCTTCTACTTCCAGGAGAGCCTGGAATTCCCAAAGAGACCCTCAAAAACATCTGGAATGAGGTGGACAAGATGATGGAGAAAGGAAAAAGACAGAAGCCGATCAACCTAATCGAACTTCTACATAAATCTAACAACTTCAATGGGGTGAGAGAATTTGACAATAATCGAGTTCCAAATTTACATTCTCATGAGCCTCCAAACAGCTGGTCTCTAACTGTGGTGACTCTCACATGCATCGCAATTGCACTTCCCAACATTTCAAATGACAATGGTAATCAGCTAGTGAGGTGTGTCGGAGAAGGCCTTTCCTTCTTAAAACTTATGGAGAAAAGCCTGGACAAAAATGGGGCTTTAGCAATCATCGGAAATGCAGCAGATTTTGTATGGGTAGGAGTTGATTTATATTGCAAGTGGCAAGATAAGGATCTCCGCAAAACAAGTCTTCGAGGCAGAACCTCCAAGGAAACATTAGAAAAGCTTTCCAATGAAGCTGAAAGGACTGTTAAGCAGTTCCTCGGAGAAGTAAATGATTTCCTAATGGATAACCCTCTGAATTGGCCACTTAAGATTATAGCTGCTAACTCAATGTACCGGATCAGTCGAACTATTTTGCTGGCCAGTGGCAATAAGGAAACAGATGAGGGACTGTTTAACCATTTATCCATTATGATTGCGGATATATTGGCAGCTTCCCTTACCAATCTTCCACATGTTATAACTATGAAATGCCACCATAGTTCCCTAAAGGAAAGGCAAAAGAGTGTTCGTCAAGCTGCTCTCCTTCTTGGTGAAACAGAAGAAATTCTACAAATTCTTCAGCAGCGTGAGATACCAAGCTTGGATCCTGGCAAATTAGCTTGCATTGATGAGTGGCGTACTTTTATCGAGGGAGATAATGGGAATTCTCAGGCCACAATTTCAACTATTGGAAGTGAAACTCAACAAACCAATGAAGAGCATGTAGCTATTGAACTTCACGGCTGAGTGCGAGAACACAAGCAAGCAGGCAAGAAAGTTACATAGTGTATGTCCAACCTCTGCGTGATTATCCCATCCTTCCCCTTTTGTGATTAGCATTATTATTGCAATTATCTCATTTTATTGTTGTGATGTTGTTCTTGCATTGTCCCTCATTTGTTATAGAGTGTGAATATTACTCATTCTGGATTATCTTCCAAGGATGAGTTTATCACTTTTTATCTGCACTTTTTATCCACGATATGGATTTCTCTCGGACCTCTTCGAGCTGTAATAAGCTTCATGGTTGTATCTTTTTCCTATGTGTGTGCTTCTTAGAAAATGAAAGAGTACTCTTTTATGTTTCGTTCATGACACAAAAAATCTCAGGATTGGCCTGCTCGCATGAACATAGGTTAGTAAGATGATATAATGATCAAGATAGAAGATGAGGAAAAAAAAAGCTAGATGATATAAACCGAACTAATATATTGAATCACAAACCTCAATAGAGTCCAGTTCAATTTTCCTCGCAATGTTTTCGAGCTGTAATAAGCTGGAGACAATGCAATAGATAACCTAAGACACACTAATGAAGCTAGAGAAATAGTTTTCTTTCTTAAATTACAACTTAACAGGGGCCATGTCTGATCTCCAAAACAGAATGCTCACCCCAGAACCATAGAATTTAGAACAGGAACTGATTTTAATGTGCTCGAGTCTTGTTTCATTTCATCATGCACCCAGTAAGATGCTTGATAGGCTCATGGTCGCTGTGTGAATTGGACTCCGTTGATTTAGTGTTTGATCATATTTCAGAATTGCATAGTCCATCCTATTTTTCCATTAATATATCCAAAAGTATTGCCGGCATAATCTTGTTTTAGATAGAAAGGCACCACGTCAGTCCTTAAATCGTTACTCATAATTGGCTCTAGTAGAGGTTGTATCTTTTTCTTGTCTGAGTGCTTCTTAGAAAATGGAAGAGTACTCTTCTGTATTTTGTACATAACACAAAAAATCTCAAGATCGGCCTACTCACACGAACATAGGTTGGTAAGATTATATAAATGATCAAGATGGAAGATGAAAGAAAAATAAAATAAAATAAGTATATGATATAAACCGAACTAATATATTGCTTTAGACAACATTTGTTGCCACTACATAGGGATGTCAATGGGCCGAGCCGAGCCGGCTCGGCCCATACCCACACGAGCTCGGCTCGTGGCTCGTTTCCAACGAGCTGAGCTTAAGCTCGGCTCGTTGGATTTTGGACGAGCTTGGCTCGTGCTGGAACTCGCCCAAGGCGAGCCGCTCGGCGAGCGGCTCACCGAGCAGGCCCACGAGCCTGCTCGTGGCTCTTCCTAGACGAGCCCACGAGCCGCTCGGCTCGTGGGCTCGTCTAATATTTTTTTTCCTCCTAACATTCTATAATCCCCTCCTACATTTTTTTTAAAATAATAAGAACAAAATTTTATTTGTTGAGTTTTGTTTTTTGTTTACCCTTTTATATTTTATTAAACATAAAATATACACATTTTATAAACATTTTTTTTAAAAAATAAACCATCCTCCTTTATCCGGGCTTGGGACCGGCTACTTCAATTTCGAGTAGGCGGAGTTAAAAATTGTACACGATTGTACATTTTTTAAAAAAAAAATTATAAAGGTATGAAATAATGAAAATAAATTGTTGTGATAAATGCGGTGAAATTAAATATCACTTACTTGATTACATGCAATTTCGGCATATTTATGTTGAATTCGATAATTAGCGTCTTCCCAATCCTTCACGCACATTAACGCTTCCAAGATATTTTTTTTTGGTCGATTCCTGACCTCGGAGAGAACCATCTTCCCTGCACTAAAAGCAGACTCTGAAGCTACAGTGCTAATCGGAAGTGTTAATAGATCTTTTGCCATTGCAGAAACAATTGGCCATCGGCGTTCGTTATTTCGCCAAAATTCAATGACCTCTTCTGAACTTTTCCTAACTGATTTGTTACCAGGCAAAGTATGACTAAAGTAATCAATTAATTCTGATGGCAACGCATTTGGATTAGACGGATTAGTACTCGAAGTTTGAGTACATGCAGTGGAAGTCAAACTACTGCTGCTAGAGGAACCACATGCATATGCAGTTGAATCATATCTACATGAGTTCATGTTTTCGAACAAATTTAAAACTTCAGCATCGTCATCCGTTATATTAGTGGGATGAACAGTTGGAGATACACGAGTAATATGTGTACCTGGTGTGCTGTCGCAAGCACCCAAAAATAGTCCTTAAACCTCTAAAACTAATGTAGTAGTGGAAGTAAGGGTCGATCCCACGAAGAGTGTGTAATTCAATATTTATGCTTCGTACAATGATTGTGGGGATTTTGTATTCAAACAATTGTAAATAACTCAATTAATAACAATGTCAATTAAATTAACGAAAACAATTAAAAGACTAACCTTGGTCTAAGTCCACATCCACCATCAGAAATCCACAATTGATCATAGATACAAGGATAATTCAATTCATATTTCGAACATTCATCGTTGGAATTGATTCCTATTTCTCCTTAATTTTAGTTAATTAGAAACCAGCGTTCTAATTAACCCTAATTATTAAATAACCCCAGACCAGCGCTCAAGATTCAATTTAATAACAGCTTTACACAGTAGAGAAATCGATGAACTAGATAACACAAACACCAGCGGTTGCATTCAATCTATTTAAACATTCTTCTTAAGATTCAATAACCTCTATCGCAGAAAATTATCAAATCCTAGTGCTTCACAAGTTAAAGGGATCAAACAATTACGGATTTGATGTTTAACTTAGCGGTAGGTTGTTACAATCAATAAACTAGCGGGCCCTCTAGCAATTAAACGCAACAAATAATAGAAATAAATGCAGAAGAACATTCAATACGCAAAATATAAATCAAACAATAAGAAAACTATTTAGATCTCACAATATGTGGTTCCGAGGCTTCAATTTCCTTCGACCAAGCGTAGAAGTTTAGTTACACATGATAGATCTAAGAAAAATAAAGAGAAAATAGGTTGGAGGCGTTCTCCTTCGTTCTAGGGTTTTAAAAGACGTATTTATAGTTGTTTCCATAGGTAGTTGACTTAAATTAGGAAACCAGAATTTTCGTATCGGAAATGAACCATGCGGCCGCATGGTTTAGAGGCTTGCGGCCGCAAGGAACAAATGAACTCAACCTTCAAACTCTCGGTAATGGTCTATGCGGCCGCATGGAATTAAAGGCTTGCGGCCGCATGGTTTTACGAAATTTCCTCCGCACAGCTTTCAGTGTTTTGGTCGTATCTTCGTTTCCCGATATCCGATTGAGGCAATTTAAGATGCGTTGAAAATATAACTCAAAGGGCTACAACTTATATTCAGATATGATCTTCCAATTCGATCGTTTTCCATGTCGAAAATGGGTCTCAATATGAGGCTGAAAATCGGTGTATAACTTTTCGATTGGAAATTGATGTGTGATCATACTTTGACGATATTTCATCCATTTGACATCTTCTTTCAACCAAGTGACTCTCAAATCTTCATTGTATGGTTTGACACAACTTTTGTGTATTTGCACGCTAGTCCTTGAATTTTCATTTCCTTTCACTTTGGTCAATTTTCACATATTTCTTCCAAATTACGCTATATCCATCAACTTGCCACCTAAACCAAAATATGAGAATACTAAGTACATTTAGACATAAAATAGTCATATGAGCGCATTAAATAAAGATGCAAAATGTGTATTTTATATTCCTATCAAATTCTCCCACACTTAGCTTTTGCTCGTCCTTGGGCAAAACTTAAATTTAATTCTCCAAAGACACCAAGTCGTAATGCCAAGAACATAGAACCATCAAACTTTTTCAAAACACATAAAATTTCATGAATAAACATTCCATACAACTCATAATCAATTAGCAAGCATTTTCATATAAAGATGGAGTAAACCAAACATGTAGACCCTCACGGATATAAGCACTCAACTCTCATGTGTTTAAAAGGGTAAGTGTTTCGCTCAAATTTATTCCAATGGAGATGTTCTACCATATGCTTGCATATCTTCTCATTCGCCATCACTTAGATCACATGCTTTACAAGAATCATAAGAACTTTTCAAAGGTTGTAACGTGGCCTATGGTCAATGTGGGAAATATTTGGGTATTTGACTCAAGAGCCATCGAAACTAGTGGAGTAAAGATAAATAGACTTAGCTCAAACACATACATAAGACATGTAAACCAACCACTCCACATGATAGCTTCATCATTTTTGCATCTATCCCACACAAATCGAACTCTTTCTTGGAATGTATGAAGAGTTATGAATATAGATCTTTTTCACATCAAATTCACTCTCCTTTATCACTCATTTTCTTTTTCTTCTTTTTTTTTCTTTTTCTTCAATCATTCATTTTTTTTCTTATTTTTCTTGTGTTTTTCTTGCACAATGTAAACTTCAAATTATACACCAATAATAGAACTCCCTGAATCGACATAGAAAATTTCTTCCAATTCACCAATAATAGCACTACCATAAATCTTGATACCCCCACACTTATTTCATTGCATATCCACACTTCTCATGACATTCAACAATACTCCACTAGCTCTAAGGCTTGGGTAAAGACATTGTTTTTCCAGTTTAAAGCTTGTAACGTGAGTTTATACAAAGAAAAGACAATGAGGCTCAAAGGGGTTCACAATGGAAAATTCAATTATAGGGTCGGCTATTTGGCTAATGAAGCTTATTTATGTGACAAAGATGGCCTTAATCATGTTCGTGCATGCATGTGTCAATATGATCTTAAAGAGAATTAAGGCAAGTTCTAGAGAAACAAAACCATGGAAGAATATCACACATGAAAGAAAATTATGAGACTGTTATGGATGTATCAGTCTAAAGGCTCAAAAATCTCACCAGCTTTTTGTCTACAAAATTTAGTCACTGCCATTCTCAAAGAAAATAATTGACTAATCAACTCTAAGTTGGAGGATTATTCATTCAATCATGTTATGAGTTCTTTAAAAGCCTAATTAATTCAGCAAATAGCATACACAACCCAAAACAATCATTTAACTCTCAATTCATTTTCTTGAAAAATCATGCAAAAAATTTTTAAATTTTTGAAATTTAAACTCAATTTAAATTCCCTCCCCCACACTTAAAACTTACATTGTCCCCAATGTAAGGTGAAATGCTAAGAAAAGACTAAGGTAACTAAAATATGAATGCGAAAAAAAAAAAAAAAAAAGATAAAGGAACGAACTCCCCTTGGGTTGCCTCCCAAGCAGCGCCTTTGTTTATTGTCTTTGGCTCGACTTATTGCTTTCTTGTTTAGCCCGGGTCTATCATGGTTGGCTTCGATCTTCTTTGCAGTGCACCAAGTCCATTGGGAATGATAATTGGTAGTGTCCCTCCACCTCCATAGAATGTATACTTGTAGTGACTGGGATGAAGTTTCAAATCCAGAATGAAAATCTGCAAAACAAAGGATAAATGTTTCTCATTAGAAACTGGCAAGACAAAACAAGAACTATTACCTGACTTTGGAAGATCATTTAATGCTGCCACAGTTTTTTGTAACTCGGTGTTTAAGGTCAACTCCTCTTTTTCCTTCCCAAGATGCTCATTAATGACATATTCCCATTCATTTTGACCAACAAATTTGAAAACATCCTGTGCTAATTGATCAATTACATCAATAAAATGAACATGATTATTAACACAAGAATGTTTCATGGAATCATAGATATTAAGCTTAATGATCTTATCATCAAATTCCATGGTCATTGTACCATTATTAAAATCCATCTTAGTTTTGGATGTCCGTAAGAATGGTCTCCCTAACAAGATAGGAGTAGTATGATTACTATTGCCCATGTCAAGGACATAAAAATCAGCAGGGAAAATCAAACCATCAATTTTCACAAGAACATCCTCAACTACCCCCTTAGGATAGGCATTAGATTTATCAGCTAGTTGAATTATTATACCAGTTTTATTTAAAGGTCCAAGTTTCAAGGAAGTGTATACAGAGTATGGCATGACATTAATAGATGCTCCTGAATCTAGCATGGCCTTTTCAAACTTAGTGTCACCTATCATGCAAGGGATAGTGAACATACCTGGATCCGTGCACTTTATTGGAAGTTTCTCTTGAATAATTACAGATACCTGTTCTCCAACTTTTACCTTTTCAATCCCCTTCAATTTCTATTTCCCCTTACTTGTGCACAATTGTTTCAAAAATTTGGCATGACGAGGTACTTGTTTAATAATATCTAAAAGTGGAATATTTACCTCGCATTTACTAAAAATTTCATGCAACTCATCATGATCTCGTTCATATGTCCTAGATCCTACTAAATCTTGAGGAAAATAAGGTACATGTTTACAATCAGAAAGAGGAGAAAACTTACGCTCAGTTACCTCATTATCGTTGGGAGTAGTCTTGTTTGCAATGACGTTTTCTTCCTCTTTTTGCTCAGACGATGTAGGGGATGTCTTTATTGGAACTTCAACCTTCGTGCAACTCCTCAACGTGATTGCACTTACATTTACCCTTGGATTTACTACCATTTGATATGGTAGTTTTTCCGCATTTTGTGACTCCAACCGACTGACTGCGTTAGCCATTTGACCTATCTGATTCTCCAAACATTGAATTCTAGCCCTTCTCTCCTGTTGAAATTGTAAAGTGTTAGTGGCTATAGATTTAACAATATCTTCTAAAGACATACCAGAGTTAGAAGTTTGGCCCTGTTGTTGTCTAGGAGGGTATGTCTGATTATATTGCTGGAAATTCTGCCAATTTTGATGCATAGGTTGATTCACTTGTCGATTCCCATAACTAAGATTTGGATGATCTCTCCATCCTTCGTTGTACGTGTTTGAGTAGGGATCATAATTCCTCTGTGGTTGTCTAGGAAAACCACTTGCTGCATTTACGTATTCAACGGATTCTTCTTGAAGTGTTGGGCACATATTAGTTGGATGGCCTACAAATGAACAAATTTCACATGCCTTTGCTGTTTGCATAGTACCTGCTGCCATTTGACGAACAAGAGTAGTTAGACTCGCTATTTGTTGTTCAAGGGATGAGACATTTACCTCGTTAACTTGTCTAGAAGGAGGATCAAATCTAGTGTCAAATTGTTGAGAATTGGCAGCCATATTTGCAATCAAGTTCTAAACTATCAAGGAAACTAAAAATAAAAAATAAAAAAATGACAAACAAGTTAAAAATAAAAAATAAAAAAAAAAACTAGAATAAGAAAAACAAATAAAATCCTATGCTAAAATTCCTAAAAACAATAAATTGCTTAAAAACCTAGAAAATAATGAATTTTTTTTTAAAAAAATAAAATAACTAAAGAAGCACAAAAATAAATTAGCACCACTCCCCGGCAACGGCGCCAAAATTTGGTATGCTATCGCAAGCACCCAAAAATAGTCCTTAAACCTCTAAAACTAATGTAGTAGTGGAAGTAAGGGTCGATTCCACGAAGAGTGTGTAATTCAATATTTATGCTTCGTACAATGATTGTGGGGATTTTGTATTCAAACAATTGTAAATAACTCAATTAATAACAATGTCAATTAAATTAACGAAAACAATTAAAAGACTAACCTTGGTCTAAGTCCACATCCACCATCAGAAATCCACAATTGATCATAGATACAAGGATAATTCAATTCATATTTCGAACATTCATCGTTGGAATTGATTCCTATTTCTCCTTAATTTTAGTTAATTAGAAACCAGCGTTCTAATTAACCCTAATTATTAAATAACCCCAGACCAGCGCTCAAGATTCAATTTAATAACAGCTTTACACAATAGAGAAATCGATGAACTAGATAACACAAACACCAGCGGTTGCATTCAATCTATTTAAACATTCTTCTTAAGATTCAATAACCTCTATCGCAGAAAATTATCAAATCCTAGTGCTTCACAAGTTAAAGGGATCAAACAATTATGGATTTGATGTTTAACTTAGCGGTAGGTTGTTACAATCAATAAACTAGCGGGCCCTCTAGCAATTAAACGCAACAAATAATAGAAATAAATGTAGAAGAACATTCAATACGCAAAATATAAATCAAACAATAAGAAAACTATTTAGATCTCACAATATGTGGTTCCGAGGCTTCAATTTCCTTCGACCAAGCGTAGAAGTTTAGTTACACATGATAGATCTAAGAAAAATAAAGAGAAAATAGGTTGGAGGCGTTCTCCTTCGTTCTAGGGTTTTAAAAGACGTATTTATAGTTGTTTCCATAGGTAGTTGACTTAAATTAGGAAACCAGAATTTTCGTATCGGAAATGAACCATGCGGCCGCATGGTTTAGAGGCTTGCGGCCGCAAGGAACAAATGAACTCAACCTTCAAACTCTCGGTAATGGTCTATGCGGCCGCATGGAATTAAAGGCTTGCGGCCGCATGGTTTTACGAAATTTCCTCCGCACAGCTTTCAGTGTTTTGGTCGTATCTTCGTTTCCCGATATCCGATTGAGGCAATTTAAGATGCGTTGAAAATATAACTCAAAGGGCTACAACTTATATTCAGATATGATCTTCCAATTCGATCGTTTTCCATGTCGAAAATGGGTCTCAATATGAGGCTGAAAATCGGTGTATAACTTTTCGATTGGAATTTGATGTGTGATCATACTTTGACGATATTTCATCCATTTGACATCTTCTTTCAACCAAGTGACTCTCAAATCTTCATTGTTTGGTTTGACACAAGTTTTGTGTATTTGCACGCTAGTCCTTGAATTTTCATTTCCTTTCACTTTGGTCCATTTTCACATATTTCTTCCAAATTACGCTATATCCATCAACTTGCCACCTAAACCAAAATATGAGAATACTAAGTACATTTAGACATAAAATAGTCATATGAGCGCATTAAATAAAGATGCAAAATGTGTATTTTATATTCCTATCAGTACCCATTCGTGATACATTTCAGTTAACGTTTGTTCCAAATTCTTATAAGTAATAGGCATATTAATAGTTAAAGTATTTGAAATTTGATCAATTACAAATTTAGTACCCGATAAATTATATCGGGGGTCCATGACGCATGTTAAAGGAAATAACATAGGCAATTCTTCCCAATATTTTCTAAATTTTACTTCCATCGAATATATAACCGCTTCAAAATCGGGATCATTTTGAAATCTCTTAAAAGCCCTAACAGTTATATAAAGACGTTCAAGAACCATACAACTAGTGGGATAATAAATACCAGACAATATATTTGTAGACTCATGAAAACTTGTCAAGAAATTTTTAATTTTAAAAACTACATTCCAATCGGATTCATTCAAGATGGTATCTTCTTTGTCTCTAACATGCCTATTGTTATAAAATTCGGTAATAAACGCTTCATAACCTTCACATGATTTTAATAATAAGTAAGTTGAGTTCCATCTATGGCCTACGTCAGTAATAAATGTTTTAGTATGTGTGTTCCCACCTTCCTCACAACATTCCTCAAATGCTTGTTTCCTACTAGGTGTAATCGTGATATATATAAGTGCATTCTTAATTCGGTTAATTTCATCCTTCACATGTTTTAACCCGTCTTGTACTATTAAATTAAAAATGTGGCACACACATCGAATATGAAATAAATAACCACCAAAATCAGGTTGAAGTACTCTATGCAATTTATCGATAACAACTTTATTTACAGTAGCGTTGTCGAACGTAAAAGAACGAATTTTACTCTCACATTTATATTCTTTAATTATGAACATAATAGCGTTAAATATTGTTTGAGCGTTGTACGGGTACTCAACAATTTTAAAAGCAATAATTTTTTTATGCATGACTCAAAGTGGGTCTATATAGTGTGCAGTTGCAGCTATATAACCCCTCTTATTAATCCCTTCCCACATATCTGAAGTTAACGATATCACACCCCCATATTTCTCTAAATCTGAAATTAATAGTTTCTTTGAACTCATAAAATATTCAATTGTATCAGACCGAAGAGTATTTCGACTTACCCCAACATACCTCGGTTGAAGATATTGTTTGACGTAGTTGACGAAATATTGGTTGTCGCTAGTGGCAACTCCGCCGCGGCAACGAACTTCACCATTCCCGTTCGAGCTTCCTCCTCCGAATACATCCACGTAGAAAGTGGCGTAGTTGTAGCACAGGCACTTGGAGTGCCAAACTGTAGTTGCGTTTGACCTGCTGGAAGAAGCCCATGTTTGGCCGCACATGTTTTGTAATGACGGTTGAGGTGGGTGGTTCCAATGCCTCTTTGCCGTGCCAGTCGTTGTTGGCAGTATTTACATACGGCTTTGGTTTCTGAAATTCCATCAACCACAAGACCAGTTTGAACCAATTTGAAATGGTCCCAACATTTTGCCTGCTTCTTCCCCTTTCTCTTCCCTCTTGCATCGAGAATATTTAATGTAGGTTCATCTTGTTCCAAATCAATCGAAACACTAGAATCTACATCAATGTCATCCAAATCAATTGGATTTGGATGACTACCTTCACGAACGTCGAAATCTTCAATGTTTTCTGGAATTGGTAATTCATTTAGACCGGCGAATTCATTCCCAAATTGATTTTGGGCATGTGTTTCGTCTTCCATACCGAACAAATTTTCAACAAATGCTCGTGGATCCATTTGTGATAATAGAAATTGAATTGTAAAATCAAGATAATAATGTAAAAAAATGTAGAAGAGGATTATAGAATAAATGAATGAAATGGTTGATAATGATTTGTAAATTGTAGTAGAGAGAAGAAAGTAGAGTAGAGTAGAGATTAGAGAATAAAATTGTAAAAGTTTGGTGAGAAAAAACTGTTGTAATAGGTAGGTATTTATAGGAGAAGAAACATTAGAAAAAAAAAAAAAAAAAAAAATAGTGACCAAACGATCACTGAAAAATCAGTGACCGTTTGGTCACACAAGTGACCAGAACGGTCACTGATTTTCAGTGACCGTTCTGGTCACTTAACTTTTTTGATTTTATTTTATTTTATTTTATTATTTATTATTTTTTTTAATAGTATATACACGAGCCCACGAGCCGAGCGGCTCGTGGGCTCGCCCACGAGCTGCTCGGCCAGCCGCTCGCGGAGCAGCTCGTGAATAGTGCGAGCCGCCCGCTCGGCTCGTGCTCGGGCTCTTTTTTGACGAGCCCGAGCAGCTCGTGGGCATGAATAGTACGAGTCGAGCCGACGGGCCGACGAGCCGCTCGGCTCGATTGACATCCCTACCACTACATTCAAACAAATAAACACAAATCTTATAAAAATATAGTGCAAATTTTATTAAGATACAAAACACTGATGATTATTCTTCTTCATCAAATTTGAATGTTTTATTGAAAATGTTGATTGTAATTATCTGTTGGTATTGTTGATTATAAACTAAAAATGTGAGGACAAAATGGGAAACCGAATGTTTACCACCCATTCCTATGCTTTAAATATTGTAGATAAGGTAAGTATCATATGACGTAGTTAGAATGCTCCTAATGAGTTTTGTCCAAGCTTGGCCCATACTCGAGCCAAATGCATGTCAATGCAATGTAGGTTATAGGGCACGAATGGACAGTGTTGGTACTCGATGAAGATTGCTAATTTTATTTAATAATCATGATGGGGTAGGATAATTGAGATTTAATCTAATTAATCATGTCATGATAACAATGTTAAACAATTGAAATTTAGGGTTGAAAACATGGTCAGTCGCCAATTTTTATAGCATCATTTCATTTTAGTCACTAAACTTTTTTTGTTCCTAGTATGTCATTAATTCGATAGAAATCAAAATTCGGATTTTAATCTAAGTCAAACTCAATAACTAAATTTAACCACACATTTTATGGGATTCACAACTTTTCAACCATATATATCATCCACCTTTATCGAAATTTACTAAAAATCTGATTTTAATCCCCACCAAATCGGGGCTAAATTTTAATTTTTATATGGTTTAAGTTTCGTCTCCCGACTAGTGGAAAAGCGTCTTCTCGGATGTTCTTCTTTCTTTTCACATTTTCCTTGTGGCCAATCTAATGCTACAGCACAACAAAGAAATCAATTGGGTAACTGAGGATAAAGTATAATATAGGACAAAAATAAGTGTAAAGATACCACGCTCACAATGCTTTAGTGAAAATTTAATCATTGGTCAATAAACTTTTAAGAAAATTTAATTAGATTACTAAATTTTAATTTATCTCAATTCATCATCGAACTTCAATTTAGTTTAAACTAAATTACTAAAGTGCAATTTTGTTTCAATTTTCATGACTTGGTCACATGTTGTGTCTCTAAATTGATGAAAATTGATAATTGGTAGTGTTATAGCAAGATATCTGTTAAGTAATCATCGCATAGCATACCAACTAACCATAATGTCGAGTCATAAAGTGTTAAAATACAACCGCTTGCACACTTTTTAAATTTTTTTAAACTAAAAGAATTGTCACGACCGTCGTTCTATCATATTACTGACTTTTGCCAACAACATTTCTTAAAGAACCCAATAGATATACCTAGCAGAAGTACATGAGCACCTAAAGAGGCTTGAAGAGACAATGGCAGGCTCAAAACATTAAGAGGAAATAGAAAAATTCGAATAAAGAGGTACTCAACCCCTCGGTCCGTAGATTTGGAAGGAATGTATGTCGTGAGATGAACGAAAATCAAACGTAAAAGCTCAAACCACTGGATTTTTAGTGCTTTCTGTGCTCAATTTCAGGTGAAAAATGCATGCTGAATTAGACATTTGCTTGTCTTGTGATGGTAGAAGTGCCATTGTATTGACATTCCAACACTCATCACTCTTCATTTCTTCTTCATGAACCCATTCCTCATTTTTCTTGGGCTCAGATTTACCAGTATCTGAACATGCAATGGAAACTTTTCACCATTTCCAACACATTTTCAGCATTATGTAAAGCAAACCCAAGTATATCAATGTGGATGAAAAGACAATGGCTGACACGACCCGTACCCAGTCCCCTAATGAACCCGACATGTGTCGTGCGCCGATGATAAGTGCCAGCTTGGCTCTGGACCCATCACCAAGGCAAAAAAAACTATACCTTGATTGTATGGCCTTCAGTGACCAAATAAAGATATTTTTCGAAAATTTTGACAGAGTCTCCTTTAAAAAATGGAATTATTTTCAATCCTGTAACCATAATAATTTTCCAAACACCAATATACCAATATCATAATATCCATCATTCTTCCACTCAAAAACATCTATATAACTATGCATCATAACTGCTCTTCAAGAAGATTAAAGTGATGCAGTTTAGTTTACAATTTTTCATCATCACCATTGTTATATTTATGATACAAAAATCCCCAAGTATGAAGCAAATAATTCGCTTGATTGTTACACTATTTTAAACAACAGAATCTACAATTAGTGGTGGTAGTTGCTGCAAAATATCAATATAAGATTCGCCACTGCTCAGTCAACTGCCTCCTATAAAAAAGATGTTAAGAAAATATATGAGATAATAATCCCAGTGAGTAGAGTGTTTACAAAAATGGCTATACGGTCCTTTATGTATGTATATACATTTATATAAAAATAAAATTGATATTTCACTTATCTCGATGTACTCATTATTCTTGAAGTCTGTATTATAACACCATATAAATCATAATGCTGGTACTAAATCATAAATTAGTCTCAAGCTGATATCTAAAAACGATAATGATTGAATACAACAAGATGAGTAAGTACATTAGTCGCATTTAGTAAGCTGAAACCATATTCTGAAATTAATAAGCTGAACTGTAAGCTGGAAAATGTAAGCTACAAGCTCATAATGCACTATATACTGGATAATCACATCAAAATATATATATATCCCTTGTAAATATATACTGATGATCTGAAAGCTATAAAGTCATATGCACGTAAACTGTCTGATCACACTTCTGTACACGGTCGTAGCCCCTCAGTGCACGAAGTGGAAATAAACGTAATCATTTGTATGCACGACTGTAGCCCATCAGTGCATAATAAGTACCCTTACACCCAGCCGTAGCCCTTCAGTGGATAAGAGTCACCTTTATACATGGCTGTAACCCCTCAGTGCATAAAGTGAAAATAACATAATTATCCTTATACACGGCTGTAGCCCCTCAGTGTATAGGAGTCAAATACACGACTCTAGTACACGGCCGTAGCCCCTCAGTGCACTAGAGTAAGATAATTATATCGGTTATTTTCTGATATTTCATGATAATCGTACTCCTTTGCTAATTTCTTGAAAATAAAAAATTTCTTGTAACTAATATGCTTCTACAAAAATTGGAAATCATTTTAACATTCATATCAAGTAGACATGATTATAAGTTTATAAGTTAAAATCTTATTTTTGGAAAAGTAAGTTCTCCACTCACTCGAAACAAGCTACAAGCGAGACTGACTGATAAACGTTTCCAATCTCCTCGTTACCATCTGAAATACGATATGAATAATCAATTAAACAACTATCAAAACAAGAAACCTTTATTGTCCATTTCTACAATTCTTAAACTACATATCTCGATACTAGAATAAATCTCCCAAATTATTCCTTTAGTCAAATGGAACTAATTACACTTTCTAATCCGTATACTAATAACTAATTCATCAACATAACCTTCATTCCAACATAATTGCAATCCCTTCTTCCAAAACTAGCGAAACTAGTAACCATAATTAAATCCACTTGAACTTTTATATTCTAACAAATAATTCATTCTTCCAAACGAGTATTTCATCAACATAAATATTCCACAAAACATACTTCATTCAAGAATCCAAATAAAAATTCTAGGGTTTACCCAAAATAAAATTTCCTTACCTTGATGTAAATAGAAGGCAATCACTTAAAAACTTGAACTAACAAGGGTATATCTTCAACTTAATCTGAAAAATTAAACAACTCAATTACAACCCTAGAAATTTAACATAATATATTTCATTTATCTCATGAAGAAATGGATAATTTAGACCTAAAATTAAGGAAAATAACACTTACCCATCATTACTTCCTTCCTCTTCCTTTTTTTTTTTCCCTTTGTCCTTATCTTCTTCTCTCGGTTTCTCTCGAATTCTCTCGGTCTCTCACTCTCTGCCCGTCTCTGTAGTATGTGTAGGTGTGGAAAAATGGGAATTGGGTTTTAAAATGGTAAAGTAGTGGGCTTTTTGCATAAGAAGACCATTAACTTCCAAAGATAGTTAAGTAAGTCCTCGTCTTCAAATCCAATCCATCCTGAACCCTCACAAATTTTCAATTATAAAATAAACCCTAATCAAATGATTTATTCCAATTGAATCCTTATTTGACCTTGACTTAGACAATTCAATCTTAGACTTTGACCTAAAATAAATATGGGCTGTAACAAAGGCCACTATGATTCCTGCAACTTATGATTCTGATAGCTTGTTTCTTTCGTGTCGTGCTGATTCTGAACAGGATGCTAATGGTGGGCCGTATAGCTTTCCGTTACCCTGAAAAGAGCTTAGTGAGAACCCTGAAAATGTTGAAGGTATAAGGGAAGAATGCGTGAATCAAGCTCAAGACAAAACATAGCATGTCTAAGGCTAAAATCATGTTAAATATTCTTCATTATTTTCATATTTGTAATTGATTCTAGATTTAAACTCTATAGCTGTACATTATAACAGTAGCATAGATTTAAGGCAAATGGATGTCAATAATGCCTTTCTAAATGGTGAATTAACTGAGACTGTGTTTATGGAGCAACCCCCAGGGTTCAAAGACTTGTCCAAACCTAACCATGTTTGCAAGTTAAGAAAGGCAATCTATGGGCTTAAACAAGCCCCACGGGCTTGGTACACAGCACTTAAAAACGCCATTCTTCAGCTGGATTTTTACAATTCCGAGGCAGACTCCTCTCTTTTCATTTACAAGCAAGGCTCAACTCTTTGCTATTTCTTGGTTTATGTTGATGATCTTGTAATTGTTAGAAATATTATTTAGCATGCAAGATATGTAACAAATCAGAAACTAAGAGAAGGAAATGGCAAACCGAATAATCCCTCAACGAAATTGTAGAAAACAGAAGATTGAGGCTAGAGTTCGACTCTATTTCCTTAAGACGATTTTGGCCTGCTACGGTGCTTACAGTCGATGCCAATCGCCTCCCAAGATACAACAATCTTTCACTTGCGGTGTAAAGCACTCTAACAGCAAGAACAACGAACCAGAAAAAGTTTCGTACTCTCTAAACTTTAATGGAAAAATATTTGTTTATGCAGAATGTAAGAGAAGAGAATAATGATTTTTAATGAATGAAATTCGGAAATCAGGGGTCCAATTTATAGATTTCCAAAAGCTGTAGGCCAAGAGTTGCAACTCTTTGAAAGTTATTGTTGAATAAACACAACTATCAGTTTGATTAAATAAATAAATTAAATAAATTATTTTAATTTATTTTGTGCAAAAAGAATATAGGAACCAACAACGATGCACGACCCGACCGGTCGGACGGACGGCGGCACGCGCGCGTGTGGGCTTTGGACTAGTCTAGACATTGTCTAAGACTTCCCCCTTTCAAATACTATTGGTACCCCTTGGGGCCCAAACTCATATCCAAACTTGAGGTATATAAATTGGTTCAAAACTCTTTCAACTTCCTATGTGGGATAAAGTTCCCACACTTGATTTTAAATTCCAGGATTTTTACTTTCAAGTTGCCAACTTCTAGCATTAATTTCTCATTCATCCGGAAATGGTTTTGTGAAATTAAATATATCACGAATATCTACTCGCGGAGTAGAATGCTTTTGACCATTGACCCGCACAAAACGGATACCGGGTCCCACCCGAATTATTGGTCAAACTTGACCCATTTCCAACAGTAATTATGGGAAATGATTCCCTCTTTGTGACCTCTATCATTAAGCAGCCGAGTGATATGTTTTCTCTTAAAGATATGGGCTTCCTTCATTTTTTCTTAGGGATTGAAGTCATTCCTACTCGGGCAGGCTTATTCCTCTCACAACATAAATATGTTCGTGAACCTTTAGCCAACACAAATATGAGTGGTGCTAAATATGTCTCCACACCTCTCTCTACCACTCAATCCCTTCAGTTGGTTGATGGCACAGTTGCTGTAGACAGTTCAGAATTTCGTCGAATCATTGGCAGTCTTCAATACCTTTCCTTGACCCGTCCAGACATCTCATTTGCAGTCAACAAACTCTCCCAATTTATGCACAAGCCAACTACAAAGCACTGGACAGCAACAAAAAGGCTTCTCCGCTACTTAAAACAGACCATTTTTCATTGTATTCAGATCAACAAAACAGCCACTCCGACTTTAAGGACATACTCCGATGCAGATTGGGCTGGAAACATGGATGACCGCACGTCAACATCTGCCTATATCAGTTTCTTAGGCTCCAACCCCATCTCTTGGAGCTCAAAGAAACAAAGAGCTGTTGCATGCTCCTCGACAGAAGCTGAATATCGAGCCCTGGCAAATGCGGCTTCCGAGACAATGTGGTTGTCCATTCTTTTCAAAGAATTACACTTTTCAGTCAAAGAATCACCGCAGTTGTCAGGCCCAGTCCTGAGGCGAGGCAAATGAGGCCGCCGCCTCAGGCCCAAACGTGGAGGGGGCCTCATTTTCTAGCCCAATTTTTTTTTTTTAATTTCAGAATAGGCCCAACTCTGGAGGTCCAATTATAACCTATTGAAC
Source organism: Fraxinus americana (assembly GCA_035079005.1). NCBI lineage: Eukaryota > Viridiplantae > Streptophyta > Magnoliopsida > Lamiales > Oleaceae > Fraxinus > Fraxinus americana. Next base: position 9,395,679 of record CM068721.1, on the reverse strand, counting down.
ACTCACCGAATGGTCCGAATCAATCACACGAACCCTCTCCTTCCCGCTCTCAATCTCAAAAACCATTCAACTCTCCAACTCCAAGAATCTACCAATCAATTGTTCTTCAAGCCGACGCCGTCACGCCGGAGTGGTGTTTTTCAGACTCCAGTGTCTCTTCAAGATGTGGTATTAATAAATTGAAATAACATTCCAGTTATGATGGATGCGATTGAAAATTGATTTTCAAGATTTTATTATTTTAAATTATTTTAGAATTTTTCGGGTATTCCCTATCTAGGTTATCATTACATTTCAGATTTATATAGTCTGTACACAGTTTAAAGGATTGTTTTTTATGATTGTATTGGCGATTAAACTACTGGATGCGATAGAAAATTGATTTTCCTGATTTTAGGTATATGTTAATTATTTTTAAAATTTTTTGGTGCTCGTGTTAATGTGGCCGAAGCTTCGAAGTGGGATAAAATAACATATCTAGGTATAGCAACTTGCACTATTCTTACAGTCGTTAACCTTTCCAAGGGTCATCCTCACCATGAAGAGCCTCCTGTAAGTTTCTTTATACCTTTCCTTATTTTATTAGATTGAAAATCGGGTATTATATTGTTTATCGTTTTAGTACATGGAATCTAAATTTAATTTAATACTGAATTTATGGGTTTGAATAATTTAGAAATGGGTTGATCATTCTCATTTTGTGTGCAGTCATACCCATACTTGCACATCCGTAACAAGGAGTTCCCCTGGGTAAGTTTTTTAATTATACTATGCAAATTTCTGTTTTAATTTCTTTTATGATATATTTTCTGTGCTTTTTTCCTTTATATAAGTGTTTCTGTGGGCAGTACAAGCTTTCATTCAGTATAGAGTATAATTCTGTGTGTGTATATATTTTCTGATATTGAAAAATGTATATTTTGTTGTGGCAGTTATTCCTGGCTGTAATAATGATCAGAAAATAATTTCCCTGTTATTTCTTTATTATTCTTTACTTTGTTATACTGAAATTTCCCTTTCCAATGATTTTCCTCCTTATGAGAAATTTGCATTTGTATTGTTAAAATGGCGAGCCTCGTCAAATATTTTGGACTACGACATTGTGTAATGATGCACACATACAAGTTTGACCTTCAGTGGAACTTTTCAAAGATCAAGCAACATTCAAAAATATTGTTCCTAGTATTTAGAGATGGTTTTGTATGAATTTGATATTGAATTGCCATGTGTAAAACCGAAAAATAGGGTTTATTGCAGATATTCATTAAAGCCACATTGGGTGATCCAGCTATTAATAATAGTTGGCCATTTCATGTCCTCCGTTACATATCAGTATTCTTTGGCAGCCTTCGTATTTTTCCATTTGCTTTTATCTTATGGCAGCTTGGGTTGCAAATATGCAGTGTAGCCCTTGTTTGAATAATGGAGCCTAACTCGAACTAGTCTGTCTTTGTTTTCATTATTCTTAATTCACCATATCATAGTTATTGGTGGTCATCATGCATACGTTATATAAAGAGGTTTTCTTGGTTGTTTCTTTTTGAAGTATTGTTTGAAAACTAGATTTCTTTGATATGTGAATATGATTTGTGAATGATTTAATTTCAGGCTTGTGAAAATTGAGATGTAACGCTGGATGCTAGAATAGGGCGTGATTCCACAATTTTTGCGGATTTTCTACTTCTCAAGTAAGCAATGGCTTGCTCTAACTTGATATTGAAATTGTTTGAAGCCTTGTCGACTTATATAATTGTGGCCTGGTCGGCTTGTATGAATGTTCATTGTAGCGTGTAGTATCAATTGCACAGGTGCACGTAGTCACTGTATTGAATACTTTAATTGTGAGATGTTTGAGATATTTTGTAATTGTCTTTAATTGTGAGATGATTAAGTTAGCAATACTTTGCATACTACACAGTTGGATTTTGTATTTACGTTGATCTCCGAGGGCCCAATTTTGAGAGTTCGCCTCAGGCCCCGAAAATGACAGGACCGGCACTGAGCTGTTATGTGATAATCTCGGTGCCACACATCTCAGTTTTAACCCAGTCAACCATTCACGCATGAAACACATTCAAATTGATCTTCACTTTGTACGTGACTTAGTGCACAAAGGAAGCCTCCAAGTAAGACATGTACATACTCAAGACCAATAAGTAGATCTGTTAACGAAGCCATTGTCAAGACAGCGCACGGAATTACTATGCAACAAGATTGGTCTTGCCGATAGAAGCTCAATCTTGCGGGGGCGTATAAGGGAAGAATGCGTGAATCAAGCTCAAGACAAAACATAGCATGTCTAAGCCTAAAATCATGTCAAATATTCTGTCATTATTTTCATATTTGTAATTGATTCTAGATTTAATCTCTATAGCTATACATTGTAACAGTAGCATAGATTTAGCTTAGATGTTTGAATTTTTCCTAAATTAGCTTCTCAACTATTGTGTATATAAGATAGAATTATTATCAATGAAATGTGTGGCAAAATTATTCATTGAAATCAAAGCGGCAATTGTTTCCTTACAGAAGGAAGCTGACATTTCAGATGACTGCTTGACAGGTTTAGCCTGTGGAGACTTGATAATTTTCCAAGTGAATGTGGGGCTTTTCCGTCAAGTTGATTTAATGAAAGGTTCAATCTTTCTAATTTCTCGAGATTTCCAAGAGATGAAGGGATTTCACCTGAAAGTTGATTGAAACTCAGGTCTAAGATTACTTGTAGTTCACTTGAGTGTGCCTATCTCAAGTCAAAAGATAGTTGTTGTACCGGTGAATTTACGACATTCCGAAGACTTCTCTTTAACGAGTACGAGATATTCACCTCTCGACCTAACTAAACACTAGTTATGTTTGTATTTCTTTCCTCAAACATTTTTAGGGAGCTTCAACTGGAGGAAATCGTTGAAAAACAAAATAAGAATGTTAGGGATCTTTACACTTCAAGAAAACATTACACGCATTTGTGTGGAGCCAAGATGACAAGATACACTTATCTAAGAGAGTAGAGGATCATTCTAATCACTATAAATTTATTTCCTTAACAATGCAAATTTGCTTGTTATTCCTATTTGTAAAAATTCTAAGTGGAACCATAGAAAGAAAATTTTAAATAGTGATCAAAAGCTTATCAGCATGACATGAGAAATCATAGTCAATGTAATAAGAACCAAATACATCTTTCACAAAATCAGTGTGTCAAAATTTGTTCTATATGTGGCAAAAGTGATCATATTATTCTAATTTTCTGATTCTGGAAACGCGAACCTATAGTTCAGGCTAACATGCTAACTTTATAGAAGAACCAATTGTGGTTATGATAATTAGTAACAAATTACATTAATATAATTCAAATAAAATTTAGAGTTACCTAAAAGCTTTTAAACCTTAAATACAAGAATAGTCTAACCTCGAATTACCTTTAGAACAAAAGCTTGGGAAACCTACAAAAAATCGTGCCAAAATAATGGTGGAGATAAGGGATGTTAACAAGTCGAGCCGAAACTTGAAGCTCGAGCTCAGTTCGTGTAAAAATGATTCGAGTTTTTTTTTGCCTGAGCCTAGCTAAGCTTTTGCTCAGCAAAAAAATCTAGGCTCGACTTGAGCTTTCGGCTCAGGCCTTGTCGAGACAATCTGAGCCGGCTTCGAATTTCTTTTTGTTTAAAAAAACAAGGCGGCAGGCAACAGTAATACTCGGAGGAGACAGGGAAAGAGTTGGATTCGACTTGGAGAAAGATGAAGTAGTGTATGATGGGTTAGTTTTTACCTGTAGATTACGAACAAATTTTGTATCGTATATTCCTGGGATGTATGCAGGGTAGTTGCACAGTATCGGACTATACCAATGAATTTATGCAATTAGGAAAGCGGAACAATCTGTCAGAATCCAAAAATTAGAGGATAGCTAGGTATACCAGTGGTTTGAATTTGGCTATTTAAGATAGAATTTGGTTACATGATATTTGAACGTTGCAGGAAAAGGTTGAGATGATGGAATCTGATAAAAGGGTGACCACTTACATAATAGTTCCCTACTTGTCGAACCATCACCTCCGTTCCTTTGAATAAAGGGAAGGCCCTACTACAAACCCTCGGTAACTCTAATAGAAGCAATATTGACAACAGTCAGTTTGGAAATAGAGGTCAAACTCAAGGTGCAACTTAGTATGCAAACTCGTATGCTAGGCCTACATGAGATATTTGTTATAGATTCTACAAACCTGGGTATCGTTCCAACAACTGCCTGAAAAGAAAGCAAGTCAATTTGGCGGAGACTGAGACAATGGACGAGGAAGAAGATACTAAGGTGAAAGGTGAGTATGTTAGAATTGAGTTTATCGTGGAGGAAGGTGTGGAAAGGCTCACTTTCGTATTGTAGGGGATCCTTGTCGCCTAAGGAAGAGAGGTAGCATCGCTACATATTCCGTTTGCTTTGTTCTATAAAAAATAAGATATGCGAAGTTATTGCGGACAGTGAAAGTTGTGAAAACTTTGTATCAAAGAGCTTGGTGAATTTGTTGAAATTACCAACTGAGAACTATCCCAAACCGTATTCTTTAAGTTCGGTAAAGAGAGGTCATTCTATTCATGTTGCTAAAACTTGCAAAGTTCCTGTTTCCATTGGTAAACATTATATGTGATGTCATAGACATGGATACTTGCCATATCCTATTGGGTCACCCCAGTTTGATGGGGATTCAACTCTCAAAGGGCGTGATAATGTGGTACTCTTTTCATATATCAATCATAAGATCACTATAGTTAATCTCAAACAGGTGGAGAAGTCTACTCAACAACGAACTGAGAGTTTCGTTGCCCTTACAAATAAAGAGAAGGAGATTACAGAATCTTTAAGAGAATCTGATTGCTTTTATCCAATTGTGGTTAAAGGGCTTTTCACAGCAAATAAAGAAGATGTGAGTGTTCCATCTGAGGTGAAAGAAATATTAACAGAATTTGAAGATTCGGTTTACGATGAATTGTCGAATGAGTTACATCATATGAGGAATATTCAGCACCAGATTGATTTAGTACCCAGGGCTAGCCTTCCAAATTTTCCTAATTACCGAATGAGTCCAAAGGAGAATAGGATTCTAAGGGAGAAAGTTGAAGAGTTGTTGAGGAAATGATTCATAAAGGAGAGTATGAGTTCGTGTACAGTACTTGTCCTTTTAGTGCCAAAGAAGGATGGAAAGTGGCGTATGTGTATTGACAATCATGCCATCAAGCTAATAGTGAAGTATATGTTTCCCATTCCACGGTTGGAAGACATGTTAGATATGCTTGTGGGTTCTAAGGTCTTTTCAAAAATAAACCTTCGCAGTGGCTACTACCAAATCCGTATCAAACCTGGTAATGAATGAAGATTGCCTTCAAGAGTAAGGATTGACTGTATGAATGATTGGTTAAGATATTCAAACAATCAAATGCTCTGAGTACCTTCATGAGAGCGATGAACCGGTTCTTTGTCCATTCATTGGGTCTTTTGTTGTGGTTTATTTCAAAAATATATGCATTTACAACAAGTTAAAAGAGGATCACCTAGTTCAATTGATGTAAGTCTTAGTGTTTTGAAGGAAAATCAGTTGTACATCAACCTGAAGAAGTGCACTTTATGTACACATAAGCTATTGTTTCTATGCATTGTGGTTGGTGAAAATGGTCTATAGGTAGATGAAGAGAAGACGAGAGCAATTCGAGATTGGCCAATACTAAAATCAGTTTCTAAAGTGAGGCTTTTCCATGTTTTGACAATTTTCTATGGCCGATTTATCAAGCATTTTAGCACTATTGTGGCACCACTCGCAGAATGTTTGAACAAGGGGAGATTTAGTTACGGAGAGAAGCAAGATAAGAGCTTCGCGTTCATCAAAGAAAAGCTGTACACACTCCAGTATTAGCTTTACTAGGCCTCGAGAAGATCTTTGAGGTGGAGTGTGATGCTAGTGGTGTAGGTATTAGGGTTGTCCAATCCCAAGAGAAGAGACTCGTGGCTTTCTTTTCAGAAAAGTTGAATGGTGCTAAGAAGAAGTGGAGTACTTATGAATAGGAATTTTATGCATTTGCAAGGGCTTTAAAGTAATGGGAACACTAGTTTACAGATCACCGAGTCCTAAAGTTTTCATACTTAGAAACATATCAGCAAGACACACGCTAGATGGGTGACTTTCATCTAGAAATTTCCTTTTGTGATTAAACATAAATTTGGAAGTACGAATAGAGTCGTAGATGCCCTTAGCTGGAGCGCCTATTTGCTGGTCATACTGTCACAGGAAATTGTTAGGTTCGAGTACTTGAAATAACTATATGCAGATGATCTTGACTTTTAGGAGATTTGAATTAAGTGTGTGAATCGTAAATCAGTGGTGGATTTTATATTAGTGATGGGTATTTGTTCAAAAGCAACCAGCTTTGCATTCTCGTTTCATCTCTATGTTAAAAGCTGATTCGAGATCTGTACGGTGGAGATCTAAGTGGATACTTCAAATGTGACAAATCAATCGCCAGTTTGGAAACTAGATATTGTTGGCCATAGTTGAAGTGAAATGTTGGAGTTATAGTATTATACTTGTCGAGTGTTATGTTAGCCCAAGAATAACTAACTAAGAGGGGGTGAATTGGTTATTGAAACTTTTTCGTTAATTACTCAAGATTTTAATATAGTAAATGCGTAAATATTCTAAACACAAGTAAATGCGTAATTAGAACAATATAAGTTAGTGCGAAGTAAATGCGTTAAGTAAAAGTGATAGAGAATGCAAACGATATGTTATGGAGGTTCGATCCAATGCAATGATCTACGTCCCCCGTTACCAAGCTCTCCGTTACGAGCAAGGCCAAATACACTGTAATGGTAACTTATAACAAGGAGTACCAATCCTTAAGTGACTTACAACAAGGAGCACTTATCCTTAGGTGACTTACAACGAGGAGCACCTACCCTTAAGTGACTTACAACAAGGAGCACTTATCCTTAGGTGACTTACAACAAGGAGCACATATCCTTACAATCGAGTTTTCACAAGGCTCTCGAAACCGTCAAGAAATAAGTGATAATTTTACAATGAAGAAACTCTCTTAACAAATGATATAATCAAGTTAAGTATTAGAGAGTTAGGTAAACACTTCAATAGATAGCAAATAGTGAAGCTCAAATGTTGATGTTGTAAACTTTGATGAATGATGAATAATGAAATAGTTTGTATCTTTGTATCAAAGTTTTTCAACCAATGATCTCTCTTAACAAATAATACAAGTTAAGTATGAAGAGAGATTTACACTTTAAATCAAAGTGTTGGCAAAGAAAACTTTTATTAAGAATTGAAGAATAGATGAGATTGAGAAAGTTTCTTTGCAAAAAGAATTATTGATGAAATAGATGAAACTAGTTTTGATCAATCAAGAAATTCTTTGTATCAAAGTTTTCAAACCAATGATCTCTCTTAACAAATAATACAAGTTAAGTATGAAGAGAGATTTACACTTTAAATCAAAGTGTTGGTAAAGAAAACTTTTATCAAGAATGAAGAATAGATGAAGTTTGTGAAGAGTTCTTTGCTAAAAAGATTTCTTGATAAAATGAATAAAATAGGTTGGAACAATCAAGAAATTCTTTGTAATAAATGAAATAGAATTTAAACTCAAGTAATATCAATGATTTCTCAATAAAAAAGCTCTCAAAAATCTCTTCTAAATTGTTGAAAATGAATGGAGAAGAGATGGATATTTATAGAGCAAGAAAGGAAGGTTGCAGGAACTTTCGGTCGAGTGAACAGTACCTTTCGGTCGACTGAAAGTGTCAATTTTGAAAATCCACCCGTTGGAAATCAGACCGTTACTTTCGGTCGACCGAAGTATCCAGACCGGATAGCTTTCTGTATTTTGATCATATCTTTCTCTGTCGATATCCGATTAAGGTGATTGAAAATGGGTTGTAAAGCTAACTCAAAGGGCTACAACTTTGCTTCAAAAATAATTTTTAAATTAGATCATCTTCAGTGTCAAATATCTGTCCCAATATGAGATTGAAAATCGGAGTATAACTTTTTGATTGAAAGTTGAAGTGTGATCTTTTGAGGGACATTTGAAAATGATTTTTCAAGGTTTTTGATAATGAATTTATGAGAAATATTGGAGCTTATGCACTTTCTAAACATTGACGAGTTATACCTTTACATATATAAACGAGGTTCGATAAATAACTCTATCTTCAATGTTCTTGATCTCTTCGAGTCTCTCTTTGACTTATATCTTGATTTGCAATTCTGTTAAGTTTCAATTTGATTGTGGCATGCAAATCACTATTGTCTCGAATGAATTATCTTGAATGCTCGTTTAACCTTCACTTGTACTTCATTTGAGTGTGAATAATAGTCTTTATAACTTTGAAGGCTTAAACACTCAATTCAATTTGTTAGTAAACAAGATGGACTTGTTTGTTATAATCAAAACATTAAGGTCATGATCAACCATAGGTCGACAATTTCCCCCTTTTTGATTATGACAAACAAGATAATTTGCAATATAGATAGTGAACAAATTTATATAAAGTTTACGCAAAAGTTCCCCCTATCAATATGTATATATCAAGTTTGAGCATGAATTTCCTTGTTTACAATTAGCAAGCATAATTATCCACATCTCTTCCCCCTTTTGACATAAGCAAAAAGGTAGTACATAGAGGAGCAAGGGTATGGTATTTAGGATCACAATTTTTCAAATCAACCATTGGCACATGTATTTCAATTGTATTCCCCCTTTCGTTTATACATGTATTCCCCCTTTCAATAATTAACTTAAGCATATATCAAAAGTGTAAATTGCTCTTTTGATATTCTCCCTTTCAAACATAATCATTTAATTGATCTTTCTTCTTTTTGCATAGGTTAAAAGAATAGCATTTAAGATCAATCATAGCATGCATTTCCATATTTAGAATTCATAATCATATTTCATAACATAATTCATGGAAATAGTGGAAGTGATCAAGTTATACTTCATAATTCAATTCATAATTCATAGAAATATTTCACAATTCAAATTGATTTGATCATGCATTTTAAAAATAAATTTAGCCACAAATTTCGAATTCATCATATCATTATATTCCCCCTAACTTTTATAAATTGATAATCAAATTTTAAATCAAAGCATGCATAATTTAAAATACGAAAGCATAAACATAAAAGCATATAATAAAGGAATCGATATTAATTAAAATTTAATCATATGAGTATTTTTCGATACGATTTACCTTATTTTTGATAGCCATGAAACACATGTTGGCAATTTCTTCTTGGCTATTATTTCCGTCATCATCATCTTCATCGCTTTCATCCCACGTGGCTTGAAGAGCCTTCTTCTTGAAAAATTTCTTTTTATTTGGACATTCGGTACTCTTATGACCCGGTTTGTCACAATTGTAACAAATGATTTTCTTGCCCCTTTCTTCATTCTTTTCTTCCTTCTTTTGGAATTTTCGGTTGCTTCGAAAATTTCTCCAAAAGGATGACCAAATCATCAAGCTCTTCATCACTCACATCATTGCTTGTTGTGCCTTCATCAATTACCGATTTTAGAGCAATTTGGCGACTTTCCTCTTTTGATTCTTCTTTGCTCTTTCTTGTCTTTTCCTTGACCTCGTCGTTGTTGAGTTCATAGGTCATCAACGTTCCATACAATTCTTCCAAAGGATATGTATTCACATTCTTTGTGTTTTCTATAAGCATTCGTATGGGGCTCCATTCCTCCGAAAGTGACCTAAGCATTTTGCTTACAAGCTCACCATTAGTAAATTCACGATCAAAGCCTTTGAGACTATTAGTAATGTTGGTGAAGCGAGTAATCATGTCAACAATAGGTTCATTCTTCTTCATGAAAATTTTTTCAAAATCTTTAACTAAGATATTTATCTTAGTTTCTTTTACTTTGCTAGTTCCAACATGAGTAATCTCTAAAGCATGCCAAATTTCATGAGCCGAATCACATGTACTAATACGATTAAATTCATTTCTATCTAATGCACAATAAAGTATATTTTTGGCTCTAGCATTTAAAGATAATTTTCTCTTATCATTTTCATCATATTCCTCTCTAAGTTTTGGAATAATTTGGTCCGATTTTCCATCAATTTTGATAACCTTAGTAAGCTTATATGGACCAAATTCAATAACCTCCCAAACATTATAATCTATGGATTGAATATATATAGTCATTCTAGTCTTCCAATAATTATAATTAGTACCATCAAATAAAGGATGACGATTTGTAGAACACCCCTCAAGAGTTTGAAAAAAGTGGTTAGCCATTACTCAAGATTGTGAAATCTTTAAAAATGAGCACCTTGCTCTGATACCAATTGTTAGCCCAAGAATAACTAACCAAGAGGGGGTGAATTGGTTATTGAAACTTTTTCGTTAATTACTCAAGATTCTAATATAGTAAATGCGTAAATATTCTAAACACAAGTAAATGCGTAAATAGAACAATATAAGTTAGTGCGAAGTAAATGCGTTAAGTAAAAGTGATAGAGAATGCAAACGATATGTTATGGAGGTTCGATCCAATGCAATGATATACGTCCCCCAAGCTCTCCGTCACGAGCAAGGCCAAATGCACTATAATGGTAACTTGCAACAAGGAGTACCAATCCTTAAGTGACTTACAACAAGGAGCACTTATCCTTAGGTGACTTACAACGAGGAGCACCTACCCTTAAGTGACTTACAACAAGGAGCACTTATCCTTAGGTGACTTACAACAAGGAGCACATATCCTTACAATCGAGTTTTCACAAGGCTCTCGAAACCGTCAAGAAATAAGTGATAATTTTACAATGAAGAAACTCTCTTAACAAATGATATAATCAAGTTAAGTATTAGAGAGTTAGGTAAACACTTCAATAGATAGCAAATAGTGAAGCTCAAATGTTGATGTTGTAAACTTTGATGAATGATGAATAATGAAATAGTTTGTATTTTTGTATCAAAGTTTTTCAACCAATGATCTCTCTTAACAAATAATACAAGTTAAGTATGAAGAGAGATTTACACTTTAAATCAAAGTGTTGGCAAAGAAAACTTTTATTAAGAATTGAAGAATAGATGAGATTGAGAAAGTTTCTTTGCAAAAAGAATTATTGATGAAATAGATGAAACTAGTTTTGATCAATCAAGAAATTCTTTGTATCAAAGTTTTCAAACCAATGATCTCTCTTAACAAATAATACAAGTTAAGTATGAAGAGAGATTTACACTTTAAATCAAAGTGTTGGTAAAGAAACTTTTATCAAGAATGAAGAATAGATGAAGTTTGTGAAGAGTTCTTTGCTAAAAAGATTTCTTGATAAAATGAATAAAATAGGTTGGAACAATCAAGAAATTCTTTGTAATAAATGAAATAGAATTTAAACTCAAGTAATATCAATGATTTCTCAATAAAAAGCTCTCAAAAATCTCATCTAAGTTGTTGAAAATGAATGGAGAAGAGATGGATATTTATAGAGTAAGAAAGGAAGGTTGCAGGAACTTTCGGTCGAGTGAACAGTACCTTTCGGTCGATCGAAAGTGTCAATTTTGAAAATCCACCCGTTGGAAATCAGACCGTTACTTTCGGTCGACCGAAAGGGTTTCGGTCGACCGAAATGTTTCGGTCGACCGAAGTATCCAGACCGGATAGTTTTCAGTATTTTGATCATATTTTTCTCTTCCGATATCTGATTAAGGTGATTGAAAATGGGTTATAAAGCTAACTCAAAGGGCTACAACTTTGCCTTAGAAATCATTTTCAAATTAGATCATCTTCAGTGTCAAATATCTGTCCCAATATGAGATTGAAAATCGGAGTATAACTTTTTGATTGAAAGTTGAAGTGTGATCTTTTGAGGGACATTTGAAAATGATTTTTCAAGGTTTTTGATAATGAATTTATGAGAAATATTGGAGCTTATGCACTTTCTAAACATTGACGAGTTATACCTTTACATATATAAACGAGGTTCGATAAATAACTCTATCTTCAATGTTCTTGATCTCTTCGAGTCTCTCTTTGACTTATATCTTGATTTGCAATTCTGTTAAGTTTCAATTTGATTGTGGCATGCAAATCACTATTGTCTCGAATGAATTATCTTGAATGCTCGTTTAACCTTCACTTGTACTTCATTTGAGTGTGAATAATAGTCTTTATAACTTTGAAGGCTTAAACACTCAATTCAATTTGTTAGTAAACAAGATGGACTTGTTTGTTATAATCAAAACATTAAGGTCATGATCAACCATAGGTCGACAATTTCCCCCTTTTTGATTATGACAAACAAGATAATTTGCAATATAGATAGTGAACAAATTTATATAAAGTTTACGCAAAAGTTCCCCCTATCAATATGTATATATCAAGTTTGAGCATGAATTTCCTTGTTTACAATTAGCAAGCATAATTATCCACATCTCTTCCCCCTTTTGACATAAGCAAAAAGGTAGTACATAGAGGAGCAAGGGTATGGTATTTAGGATCACAATTTTTCAAATCAACCATAGGCACATGTATTTCAATTGTATTCCCCCTTTCGTTTATACATGTATTCCCCCTTTCAATAGTTAACTTAACCATATATCAAAAAGTATAAATTGCTCTTTTGATATTCCCCCTTTCAAACATAATCATTTAATTGATCTTCCTTCTTTTGGCATAGGTTAAAAGAATAGCATTTAAGATCAATCGTAGCATGCATTTCCATATTAGAATTCATAATCATATTTCATAACATAATTCATGGAAATAGTGGAAGTGATCAAGTTATACTTCATAATTCAATTCATAATTCATAGAAATATTTCACAATTCAAATTGATTTGATCATGCATTTTAAAAATAAATTTAGCCACAAATTTTGAATTAATCATATCATTATATTCCCCCTAGCTTTTATAAATTGATAATCAAATTTTAAATCTAAGCATGCATAATTTAAAATACGAAAGCATAAACATAAAAGCATATAATAGAGGAATCGATATTAATTAAAATTGAATCATATGAGCATTTTTCAATATGATTTACCTTATTTTTGATAGCCATGAAACACATGTTGGCAATTTCTTCTTGGCTATTATTTCCGTCATCATCATCTTCCTCGCTTTCATCTCACGTGGCTTGAAGAGCCTTCTTCTTGAAAAATTTCTTTTTATTTGGACACTAGGTACTCTTATGACCCGGTTTGTCACAATTGTAACAAATGATTTTCTTCCCCCTTTCTTCATTCTTTTCTTCCTTCTTTTGGAATTTTCGGTTGCTTCGAAAATTTCTCCATTTCTCCATAAGGATGACCAAATCATCAAGCTCTTCATCACTCACATCATTGCTTGTTGTGCCTTCATCAATTACCGATTTTATGGCAATTTGGCGACTTTCCTCTTTTGATTCTTCTTTGCTCTTTCTTGTCTTTTCCTTGACCTCGTCGTTGTTGAGTTCATAGATCATCAACGTTCCATACAATTCTTCCAAAGGATATGTATTCACATTCTTTGTGTTTTCTATAAGCATTCGTATGGGGCTCCATTTCTCCGAAAGTGACCTAAGCATTTTGCTTACAAGCTCACCATTAGTCAATTCACGATCAAAGCTTTTGAGACTATTAGTAATGTTGGTGAAGCGAGTAATCATGTCAACAATAGGTTCATTCTTCTTCATGAAATTTTTTTCAAAATCTTTAACTAAGATATTCATCTTAGATTCTTTTACGTTGCTAGTTCCAACATGAGTAATCTCTAAAGCATGCCAAATTTCATGAGCCGAATCACATGCACTGATACGATTAAATTCATTTCTATCTGATGCACAATAAAGTATATTTTTGGCTCTAGCATTTAAAGATAATTTTCTCTTATCATTTTCATCATATTCCTCTCTAAGTTTTGGAATAATTTGGTCCGATTTTCCATCAATTTTGATAACCTTAGTAAGCTTATATGGACCAAATTCAATAACCTCCCAAACATTATAATCTATGGATTGAATATATATAGTCATTCTAGTCTTCCAATAATTATAATTAGTACCATCAAATAAAGGATGACGATTTGTAGAACACCCCTCAAGAGTTTGAAAAAAGTGGTTAGCCATTACTCAAGATTGTGAAATCTTTAAAAATGAGCACCTTGCTCTGATACCAATTGTTAGCCCAAGAATAACTAACCAAGAGGGGGTGAATTGGTTATTGAAACTTTTTCGTTAATTACTCAAGATTCTAATATAGTAAATGCGTAAATATTCTAAACACAAGTAAATGCGTAAATAGAACAATATAAGTTAGTGCGAAGTAAATGCGTTAAGTAAAAGTGATAGAGAATGCAAACGATATGTTATGGAGGTTCGATCCAATGCAATGATATACGTCCCCCAAGCTCTCCGTCACGAGCAAGGCCAAATGCACTATAATGGTAACTTGCAACAAGGAGTACCAATCCTTAAGTGACTTACAACAAGGAGCACTTATCCTTAGGTGACTTACAACGAGGAGCACCTACCCTTAAGTGACTTACAACAAGGAGCACTTATCCTTAGGTGACTTACAACAAGGAGCACATATCCTTACAATCGAGTTTTCACAAGGCTCTCGAAACCGTCAAGAAATAAGTGATAATTTTACAATGAAGAAACTCTCTTAACAAATGATATAATCAAGTTAAGTATTAGAGAGTTAGGTAAACACTTCAATAGATAGCAAATAGTGAAGCTCAAATGTTGATGTTGTAAACTTTGATGAATGATGAATAATGAAATAGTTTGTATTTTTGTATCAAAGTTTTTCAACCAATGATCTCTCTTAACAAATAATACAAGTTAAGTATGAAGAGAGATTTACACTTTAAATCAAAGTGTTGGCAAAGAAAACTTTTATTAAGAATTGAAGAATAGATGAGATTGAGAAAGTTTCTTTGCAAAAAGAATTATTGATGAAATAGATGAAACTAGTTTTGATCAATCAAGAAATTCTTTGTATCAAAGTTTTCAAACCAATGATCTCTCTTAACAAATAATACAAGTTAAGTATGAAGAGAGATTTACACTTTAAATCAAAGTGTTGGTAAAGAAAACTTTTATCAAGAATGAAGAATAGATGAAGTTTGTGAAGAGTTCTTTGCTAAAAAGATTTCTTGATAAAATGAATAAAATAGGTTGGAACAATCAAGAAATTCTTTGTAATAAATGAAATAGAATTTAAACTCAAGTAATATCAATGATTTCTCAATAAAAAAGCTCTCAAAAATCTCATCTAAGTTGTTGAAAATGAATGGAGAAGAGATGGATATTTATAGAGTAAGAAAGGAAGGTTGCAGGAACTTTCGGTCGAGTGAACAGTACCTTTCGGTCGATCGAAAGTGTCAATTTTGAAAATCCACCCGTTGGAAATCAGACCGTTACTTTCGGTCGACCGAAAAGGGTTTCGGTCGACCGAAATGTTTCGGTCGACCGAAGTATCCAGACCGGATAGTTTTCAGTATTTTGATCATATTTTTCTCTTCCGATATCTGATTAAGGTGATTGAAAATGGGTTATAAAGCTAACTCAAAGGGCTACAACTTTGCCTTAGAAATCATTTTCAAATTAGATCATCTTCAGTGTCAAATATCTGTCCCAATATGAGATTGAAAATCGGAGTATAACTTTTTGATTGAAAGTTGAAGTGTGATCTTTTGAGGGACATTTGAAAATGATTTTTCAAGGTTTTTGATAATGAATTTATGAGAAATATTTGAGCTTATGCACTTGCTAAACATTGACGAGTTATACCTTTACATATATAAACGAGGTTCGATAAATAACTCTATCTTTAATGTTCTTGATCTCTTCGAGTCTCTCTTTGACTTATATCTTGATTTGCAATTCTGTTAAGTTCCAATTTGATTGTGGCATGCAAATCACTATTGTCTCGAGTGAATTATCTTGAATGCTCATTTAACCTTCACTTCTACTTCATTTGAGTGTGAATAATAGTCTTTATAACTTTGAAGGTTTAAACACTCAATTCAATTTGTTAGTAAACAAGATGGACTTGTTTGTTATAATCAAAACATTAAGGTCATGATCAACCATAGGTCAACAAGTTAAAGGGTCAGTGCAGAATACCGGGTTCTACATGCCACTTCCTGTTCCTCAGGGAATATGGCAAGATCTTGATATGTATTTCATTCTGGGATTGCCTCGTACTCAACCGGGCTTAGATTTTGTTTTTGTGGTGGTTGACAAGTTCTCCAAGATAGCTCACTTTATAGCTTGTCGGAAGACTTCAGATGCATTGAGTATTGCCAAACTATTTTTCATGGAGGTTGTTAGTCTGCATGGAGTTCCCAGGTCTATCACATCAAATTGAGATACAAAGTTTTTAGGGGTATTTTTGGATTACCTTGTGTAAGTTGTTTGGTATCAATTTGAATCGAAGCAGCGCTGCACATCCCCAAACTGATGGACAAACTGAGGTAACTAATCGTACCCTTGGAAATATGGTTCAAAGTGTTTGTGGAGATAAGCCCAAATAGTGGGATCTTACGCTGCTTCAGGTGGAGTTTGTATACAACAGCGCA
This sequence comes from Fraxinus americana, assembly GCA_035079005.1. NCBI lineage: Eukaryota > Viridiplantae > Streptophyta > Magnoliopsida > Lamiales > Oleaceae > Fraxinus > Fraxinus americana. The sequence continues at coordinate 9,379,096 of CM068721.1, read as the reverse complement.
GTTCTTACTGTTACAAGCAGATCTCTGTTTGCCATTGTGTATACAGAGGTTCCCTATCATGTGGTGGATTTGGTAAAATTACCTAAGGTCAATAATAAGAGTGTCACTACAAAACAGAAGAGGTGCTAGCAGTCCGTGATGAAGTAAAACAGAAGTTAGAGAAGACTAATGTAAAGTATAAGACAACAACATATTCACATAGACGGGATAAACAATTTCAGTAAGGAGACTCATGGTGTTTTTGAGAAATGAGAGATTTCTCGTTGGTTCCCACAACAAGCTAAAACCAAGAAAGTATGGACCTTTCAAAGTGCTTAATGGATTAACAACAATGCCCACATTATTGATTTGCCAGCTTCTATTAATACTTCTCGAACGTTAAATGTGGTAGATTTGTTTGAGTTCTATAAAGATGATGAGCCTGAATATTTAGATTATAATTCGAGAAGGGACTGATGTAGGAAATATTGTTGAATGGATGGAAGAAGAATTATATCAAAATGGGAAAAAAGGTAATAGTGTAGTGAGAACATTTGAATTTCAGTTTGGGCCCATAATACCATTTCAAAAGAAGAACGACGACATGAGTAAAATTCATTACTATGCCATGATGTACGATGGATCTGGGCTATCTGAGTTGTTTAGGACTCAAAAATTGTTTTTTTCCAATTTTAGCACTATTTTTGTTATTTAGTTTATATTGAATTCTTTTTTAATTTTAATTTATGGAATTAAACTCAAATACACCGTTATTGATTTTACTTATTGTAATGAGACTTCACATTTTGTTAGACTCTTATTTGTATTATATATTCTTGGTATGTTTGGGATTTTTGGATTATAAATATGTGGTGTACAAATTAACCAATTGTCCAACTTATTAGTTTTGTCCTTTCCATTATTGATTATTAGTGAATTCTCATTCTCTGCCCGTGGTTTTTCGTGTCTTGGGTTTCCACATAAATCTTGTGTTCTTGTGATTGTTGTTCATTTTCATCTATTACATTATCTCTTCTTTAATATTTAACAATGGTTCAATTTCTAACATTTTGTGAATGACTAGGACAGATTGATCGGTGTGTTTGTGTTTCATATGATCAACAGAAACTCAGCAACTGAAAAGTAAAGAACAATAAGATACCAATCATTTTGGGGCTAGAAATAGAAAAGAATTTCGGAGACGAGTTACTGGATTCCTTTCAATGCATGGCGGGATACAGGGGCGGAGCCAGGAATTGATCGTACGGGGGGCTAAAATTTTTAAAATGTAATGTACGAATAAAATTTATATATAACTAAAAAAAATTGTAATATAACGTTACCTATTACAATTGTACCCGACGATGTTTTAAAGCATAAAATTCATCTATAATAGAATTTAGATCTAAATTAATATTAAATTCTCGTTCAATACTTAGTGTTAAACAATCGGCAAGAAAACCATCGTCCATTTTGTTACGAATTTCAGTCTTCACATGTTTCAGTGCTAAAAATGCTCGCTCCACTGTCGCTGTTGAAACTAGTAGTGTCAGTACTAAACAAATCAATTTAATCAAAATGACGTAACTCTCTGATCTTCTACTTGCAACCAATTCCCGACATAAATCAAAAAATGTAGGCACTTGAAATCGAGGTTCGAAAATCACATCATGTTGATAATGTTGTAACTCAATTTTTAAACAATAAGGGTCCGTTTGATTGCAAAGGTGGAAAATGGGTAGAAAGAAAATGTTTTATTGAGAATTGAATTGTCTAGAATTTGTTTTACTGAGAATTGTAATTAATTGTATTTGATTTGTATAATTTTCCACCTGAAAAATGTTGAAAGTTTGGTGTCCGTTTGGCTTCGTTTTTTATGGAAATTGTCCATTAAAGTGATAATTTTTTCTACCATTGAGTTTAGAATTTGTTCCAATTACCAAAAAGTAAAAAAAAAAAAAAATTAAATTAGAAAAAATTACCATACCAAATAATATTCGTTTGACTTTGTTTTGCATAGAATTTGTCAACAAAAGTGAAAATTCTTTTTACAGCAACAATTGATTCAATAGCTCGAGTTATATCTCTGAACTCCTCAACTCCAAGAACCCATAAATAAAAACACCGAGATTCATTAAACACAAACTCTGAAAATACCAATTTTTCTGGTAATTCCTCATAAAATGAAGAAAGTATATATTCAGATCAACATACACATTAACGTTAAGCACCCAGTACAAGCACTTGGCAGATTGAAATTGAAATTGAAATAGGAAAAAAGAAAAAGAATATTTCTCTTGACTCTTTGGGATGTGAATTGGGTAATTTGGGTTTTCATTTTTAAATGACCAATGGGTTTGGATTTTCATTTTTCAAATGGGATTATGGGCTAGACAGTGGGCTAAGGGTGGCAAAACAATGGGCTAGTTAAACCAAATTTTTTATTTTTTTAAAAAATTTCAGCATCTGGGCTTGGGCAAGGGTGGGCTACAGCCCACCCCAGCCCACCCCTATCTCCGCCCATGCGAATAGAGTTGTAGATGCCCTTTGCTGGAGCGCCTATTTGCTGGTCATACTGTCACAATAAATTGTTAGGTTCGAGTACTTGAAATAACTATATGCAGATGATCTTGACTTTTAGGAGATTTGGATTAAGTGTGTGAATCGTAAATCAATGGTGGACTTTATATTAGTGATGGGTATTTGTTCAAAAGCAACCAGCTTTGCATTCTCGTTTCATCTCTACGTGAAAAGCTGATTCGAGATCTGTACGGTGGAGGTCTAAGTGGATACTTCAGACGTGACAAGTCAATCGCCAGTTTGGAAGCTAGATATTGTTGGCCATAGTTGAAGCGAAATGTTGGAGTTATAGTATTATACTTGTCGAGTGTCAAAGGGTCAGTGCAGAATACCGGGTTCTACATGCCACTTCCTGTTCCTCAGGGAATATGGCAAGATCTTGATATGTATTTCGTTCTGGGATTGCCTCGTACTCAAGCGGGCATAGATTTTGTTTTTGTGGTGGTTGACAAGTTCTCTAAGATAGCTCACTTTATAGCTTGTCGGAAGACTTCGGATGCATTGAGTATTGCCAAACTATTTTTCATGGAGGTTGTTAGTCTGCATGGAGTTCCCAAGTCTATCACATCAAATCGAGATACAAAGTTTTTAGGGGTATTTTTGGATTACCCTATGTAAGTTGTTTGGAATCAATTTGAATCGAAGCAGCACTGCACATCCCCAAATTGATGGACAAACTGAGGTAACTAATCGTACCCTTGGAAATATGGTTCAAAGTGTTTGTGGAGATAAGCCCAAATAGTGGGATCTTACACTGCTTCAGGTGGAGTTTGTATACAATAGCGCAGTTCTTACTGCTACAAGCAGATCTCTGTTTGCCATTGTGTATACAGAGGTTCCCTATCATGTGGTGGATTTGGTAAAATTACCTAAGGGCAATAATAAAAGTGTCACTACAAAACAGAAGAGGTGCTTGCAGTCCGTGATGAAGTAAAACAGAAGTTAGAGAAGACTAATGTAAAGTATAAGACAACAACATATTCACATAGACGGGATAAATAATTTCAATAAGGAGACTCATGGTGTTTTTGAGAAATGAGAGATTTCTCGTTGGTACCCACAACAAGCTAAAACCAAGAAAGTATGGACCTTTCAAAGTGCTTAATGGATTAACAACAATGTCCACATTATTGATTTGCCAGGTTCTATTGATATTTCTCGAACGTTAAATGTGGCAGATTTGTATGAGTTCTATAAAGATGATGAGCCTGAATATTTAGATTATAATTCGGGAAGGGACTGATGTAGAAAATATTGTTGAATGGATGGAAGAAGAATTATATCAAAATGGGAAAAAAGGTAAATAGTGTAGAGAGAACATTTGAATTTCAGTTTGGGCCCATAATACCATTTCGAAAAGAGAACAACGATATGAGTAAAATTCATTACTATGCCATGATGTACGATGGATTTGGGCTATCCGAGTTGCTTAGGACTCAAAAATTGTTTTTTTTCCAATTTTAGCACTATTTTTGTTATTTAGTTTATATTGAATTCTTTTTTAATTTTAATTTATTTAAACGAGGTTTTCATGTAATTAAACTCAAATACACCGTTATTGATTTTACTTATTGTGCATTTGATTGCAAGGGTGGAAAATGGGTGGAAAGAAAATGTTTTACAGGGAAAAGATTTGCCTAGAAAATGTTTTGCAGGGAAAATGATTTCAAGTGTGTTTGATTGGTATAATTTTCCACCCGGAAAATTTTTAAATTTTTTATTCGTTTGGCTTTATTTTACATGAAAATTGTTCATTAAAGTGATATTTTTTTTCCACAGTTGGTTATAAAATTTGTTTCCATTGCCAAAAAGTAAAAAAAAAAAAAAGGGAAAAAAATTGTTTTCTAAAAAATCATTTTTTTCATCAAAGTTTAGTATTCGTTTGACTTTATTTTACATGAAAATTGTCCATTGAAGTGAAATTTTTTTTTACAATTGGTTATGACATTTGTTTCCATTACACAAAAAAAAAACCTGGAAAATAAAAACCCACCTAAAAGGTGGGAAAACAAAATTATCAAAAAGTGAGAAAAGGTGCACGTGTGAGTGGAAAGTGAGAAATGGTTTTCCATGGAAAATTTATACCATCAAACAAGTCAAAAGTAAGAAAATGGAAAATGAATTCCTAGTTCTAGGGAAAATAAAGGCTATCAAACATGGCCTTATTGTAATGAGACTTCACATTTTCACTATGTTTGACACCCATTTTATGGGAATGAGAATTTTTGGAATAGTGATTGATGGGAGAATGTGTGGTGAAGAAGTAATGAAAAGTTTTAGATTTGTGTGTAATATTATTTTATTGGAAGAATGTGTGGTTGAAATGAAATAAGAGAAAAAAATGAGAATGAGAATGAGAATAGAACGGGTGCCAAACAGGGGCTTTGTTAGACTCTTATTTGTATTATATATTCTTGGTATGTTTGGGATTTTTGGATTATAAATATGTGGTGTACAAATTAACCAATTGTCCAACTTATTAGTTTTGTCCTTTCCATTATTGATTATTAGTGAATTCTCATTCTCTGCCCGTGGTTTTTCGTGTCTTGGGTTTCCACATAAATCTTGTGTTCTTGTGAATGTTGTTCATTTTCATCTATTACATTATCTCGTCTTTAATATTTAACAATGGTTCAATTTCTAACATTTTGTGAATGACTAGGACAGATTGATCGGTGTGTTTGTGTTTCATATGATCAACAGAAACTCAGCAACTGAAAAGTAAAGAACAATAAGATACCAATCATTTTGGGGCTAGAAATAGAAAAGAATTTCGGAGACGAGTTACTGGATTCCTTTCAATGCATGGCTGGATGTTATAGTTGGAGTGAATGCAGGTTTGCCTGCAACCCCGATAATGAGAACGTTATACAAAACAAACTGGAATCCCCACTGCCTGTGGATTGGCATGTATATTGCAGTAGCTTCTGGATAAAACTCATTGATGACCAGTTCTAAAATTAATTAATTATTGGTTAGACATCAATGTCATATAGGACGTAGGCCTTTCAACTTGCAATCCACTAAGATGGAAATCCATATAGTGTATAGGAGAACCTCTTAGGAGTCAACTTTTTTTTTTCCCTTTTGTGTTAGAATTTCGGTGTGACCTGAATTCTATTTTTGAGGTATATTTCAAGTTGTTTGTTTTGAAGAGATCTTGAAGAAGTAGAAGACTATAAGGAGTCAAAACAATGATTTTGGACTGGTATTTCAACTCAAATACACCGTTATCGATTTTACTTAGTTTAAAAAATGGCTTGATTTATGTAAAATGTCTCAAATATAGATGTTATGAGACATCTTATATTTTTTCTAAACTCGATGATGGAACCTATTTTCTTATTACTTTCAAGAGATGAATTGAGAAATAGTAAGTTTTATTCTGCACTTTCCCAGAAATGAGGATTAATTTGACCTTCTAAGAGTCATGAACCACACGTTATCCTAAGTTAATTCCAAGTGGAAAAATGTGTGCTGATGCAATATCTTCTTCTATGCATCTCTTTCATAATTTGTTGTCACAGGCCCACAGGCCATTATAGTTACATTTTCTTGAAATTGTCTATATACATTGTTGGAAAAATATGGTGCAAATATTTATACTCGGACACTAAAATGTGCGTGCAATTATTTTGCAAAACGAAATTGGACAGAACTTCTATGAACTAGAAATGTGGGAAAAAAAAGAATTTATAAGAAGATGAAATAAAATGAGGTATCACCACACTACACTAGTGTTATCAGAATCAAACGGGTGTCAGTATCTTAAAATCCAATGTCTCGTAAGACAACATAATATTAATACTATTCGACGAATTAAAGCTTAATAGTACTCTTCCGAACTGAATGATATCGAATACTAAAATATCGAACACTGAATCTTGATAACAATCGAAAATTAGTATGACAGAATTTGGTGGGAGAGGAGTACATTAGAAATCAATTATTTTGAAATTAATTTGGATGGAAGAAAATGAAATTAATAGGGTTTAATTCGTGGATTTTAATGTGTCTATTCGGAACGATTGCATCTTTTGGTACAAATTCATTTGAACAATTAGATCACACCACGATGTGATGGTCTAAATAGCATCATACACAAAGGTTCATGACTTTTCATTATACACCTCTTGTAGTTGAATCGTCACACCCAATAAGATAAATCACGACTCTTCAATATGTACCCATTGTATTTGAAACACTGCATCTAGTCGTTGCACCCATTAGAAACTTATTCCAATTCACACGTATTAAAATCATTAAATCACATCAATTAAACCATTAATTTCAAACACTAGGGAAGACTTGTCTCTTGTTCTCTCGGTTTTTCTTTGTTTTCTTCTGCATCACATTTCTCGGATGGTTCGGGAAGACTTATTGTTTCTTTCTTGGTCATCTTGAGTGGGTTAGTTTTATTTTTGAAATCTTAATTGGGGGCTGGGGCAATCACATCTCATGTAGACATTAAATATTGATGTCAATGAGATGGTTATCTTTCATTTCCAAGAAATACACTGCCTAATCAAGTCGTAGATGCGAAATTTTGAAGTATAGGTCACTTTAATATGATTTGAAAGACAACTACTTATTTTCAATTTAAGTGACATATAATATAATAATATATATATATATATATATATATATATATATATATATATATATATATATATATATATATATATATATATGCATTTAGGGCTAAAAACATGGTGCGGTACCTTTTTATAGCACTGTTTCATTTTTGCCACGAAACTTTTTTTTTTTTGGTTCCAAGTTTGTCATTAAGTTTTAATTTTTTATCTCCCGACTAATGGAAAAGCGTCTTGTTGGACGTTGTACTTTCTTTTTAAAAGCATTCGAAAGCACAACATAGAAATCAATTGGGTAATTGGGTAATATAGGACAAAATAATAGTGTACGATACCACGCACATAATATTTATCGTAAATTTCAGCAATACTCACTAAACTTTTTTTCTTTGAAAAAAAATAAAAATTGATTACTAAATTTTAATTTGTCTCAATTGAATCAGTGAACTTTTTTTTACTTTCTCAATTGAAACATTGTTATGGAATAATGATGAAAAGCTTATTATTCCTGTTTATAAAAATACTAATTGAACCGTAGAAAGAAAATGTGGAATAATTATAAAAAGCTTAGTTTAAAATGGCTTGATTTATGTAAAATGTCTCAAATATCAAATATCGATAAAATGTGGAAAGACTTACGGCAACGTTCGTCGAACGTTGTTAAAAGGGTCTATTGCAACGTTCGACGAACGTTGCCGTAGCCCATTTCAACAACGTGCACTGCACGTTGCCGTAGCCCCTTTTAACAACGTTCGACGAACGTTGTTAAAAGAGTCTACGGCAACGTGCAATGCATGTTGCGAAAAGTCGAAGCCTACGGCGACGTTCGTCGAACATTGTTAACAGGGGCTATGGCAACGTGCAGTGCACGTTGTGGAAAGGGGCTACGACAACGTTCGTCGGACGTTGCGGATACGTCTACGGCAACGTGATGTGCACGTTGTTGAAAGGGGCAACAACAACGTTTGGTGAACGTTGTCAAAAGTTGAAACTCTACTGCCACATCAAACTTCCCAACGTGCATCCGAACGCTGCCAAAAGTCTATGGCAACGTTTTTCGCGCGTTGCCATAGGTGGTTTCTGGTGTAGTGGACATCTTGTATTTTTTCTAAACTTGATGATGGAACCTATTTTCTTAGTACTTTCAAGAGATGAATTGAGAAATAGTAAGTTTTACTCTGCACTTTCCCAGAAATTAGGATTAATTTGACCTTCTAGAGTCATGAACCACACATTATCTTAACTTAATTCTAAGTGGAAAAATTTGTGCTGACGCAATAGGATTAAATAGACATTTGTATCCTAAGATACAACGCTACTTCCAAAATTAATACGATACAATATTAATTTTGTTCGATGAACTAAAGCTTAACCATACTCTTCTAAATCGAATAATATTACATACTATATTTACAAATACGAAAACTTGAAAGTAATTTGAAAATTACTATGACAGGAATTGGGAGGGAGAGGAAGAATTTAGAAATTAATTATTTTGAAATTAATTTGGATTAAAAATGTGATTAAAAATAAACTAAAGCTTTACCATACTCTTCTGCATCACATTTCTCAGATGGTTCACGAAGACTTTTGCACTAGGGAAGACTTGTCTCTTGTTCTCTCAATTTTTCTTTGTTTTCTTTTGCATCACATTTCTCGGATGGTTCACAAAGACTTATTGTTTTTTACCTAGTCTTCTTGAGTGGGTTGATTTTATTTTTGAAATCTTAATTGGGGTGCAATCAAGTCTCTTGTAGACATTAAATATTGATGTCAATGAGAACCATATCTTTCATTTATGGGAAATACACTGCCTAATCTACTCATGGTTGCGAAATTTTAAAGTATATGTCACTTGAATATGATTTGAAAGACGACAATTTATTTTCAATTTTACAATCATGACTAGAATTAAGTAATATGTGTGTGTTGTAAGACACGTCAAAATTCTCATTCACTCTAGATTTGAATGTATAGTCTTGGTGAAAAAATTGTTTTGCTTTTTAAAATGTCCAATGGTTGTTTTGGAAAATCATGACTCTTAGATATGCACTTATTGTATTTGAAAAATCTCATCTTGTCATCGTATTCAACAGAGACTTGTTTCAATTCACACATTAAATCACATTTATTAAACCATTGAATTCCAACATCCTTGTGTTTGTGGAAGAAAATTTTACATTGGAAAGACTTCTCTGTTGTCTCAATTTTTCTTTGTTTTCATCTGCATCACATTTCTCGGATAAATTCGAGAAGACTCGAGTTTTTTCTTTGTTTTCTTCAATATCACATTGTCTGCTTAATTGGTCCATCCAACTTTAATTTGGTGCAATCACGGAAATGTGGACATTAAATATTGATAGCAATTCGATGTATCTTCCATTTTTAGGTAATATACTGCCTAACCAAGTCATGATTGCAAAATCTGGAAGTATGTGCCACTTGAACATAATTTGGAAGAAGACGAATTATTTTCAATTTTACTATAGATTAATGTTCGCGAAGGATTGAAATTTTAAGTTTAGTAAGAAGATTAATAGAATGACTAGAATCTCAAGTAAATTGAAGTTTAATGATCACATTGAGATAAATTAAAGTTTAGTGATTTAATTGAGATCTTAATCAAAGCTTAATGACCAAAAAAATGAAATTATTCCTTCCATGAACTGTTTAGATGAGATGTTCAATTCATTGAGTCACATCATTTTAAATTTTAATTAAACTTATCACATAATATCAGCTAGATTGATTTTATAGTATTGGATTTTGATACTCGATGAATCTGAGGCGATGATATAAATGTTGGATTAAATTATTACCAACAATTAGGGTTGCCAATTGATTGAATTTTGATCCAAATCTGATCTGAATTTGACGAAATTAATGAGAGATGGATTTAGGATCTCAGTCCGATAACCCGATTAAGATCCGAATCCAATAATTCGTTAACTAAATGATTCAAATATAGACATAGGTCAATCCGATCCGATTTGTTATAAATAATTGAGTTGGTAAAATATTTTTATTGCATATTATTTGTCACTAAAATAAATAAATGAGAAAATAAATAAATTTAGAATAAAAAAGTAATCAAATTTAAAACATAAAAACGTTGAAAATTTTATAATTATTAAACCTGTTTAAGAATTGGAAAATTTGAAAAAAAAAAAAGAAGTTGATTTCAACCAATATTTTAAAAATCGACATGAGACTGACTCGAAAAAGGAAGAGGGTCAAGGGTCAAAAAGTCGAACTGGAGTCGAATTAGTATCGAACCGGTTGTCAAATTGAATAAATAAAAATACACATAAATATAAAATATTATTAAAAAAAATATATTTTTTAATTTTAGTTTACTAATTTAAAGTAAATAAATATCTATATTTTTCTTAATTAAATTTCTTATTGTAATTTATTTTACAATTTCAAAAACTAATAATTAATATGTACCAAATAATTTGATTTGTTAATGGAAATAATGAAAAAAAATTATATTTAGAATTGAAATTCAATTTTACCTTGTCCTACATCGAATGTCAATAGAAAACTAAAAGAGGATCTCTCGCTTAAAAAAAGAATATCATGATGGTAGAAGTCACTATCTAGCTTGCTAGTAAAAACATGTGGGCTTCAAGTTAGTTCAAATTTTTTTAAAGAAAATAAAATCATTTTATTTGGAAAATTCGGACTTTTAGTTGGCCGGTTTAACGGTTTATTTGACGATTTTCAATATTTCGTTTAATGTATGATGATTCCATTCTAACATTGATTTTTTTTTTAATTTTTATTCATTTCGGATCGGATATCTGATAACATAGTAAATCGGATATGGATTTAACAATCAAATATCCGTTGGATTAGCGGAATGGATAGAGGCAGATCCGATCCATATCCGATCTATTTACAGTCCTATCAACAATCAAGTCGAAATGCTCAACCCGAAAACAATATGGACCTTTGGAAGTAATTTAAACAAGGGAAAATTACACATAGACCTGGAATTAGATTTTCAATTTCACAAATCAGATCACAAGTTTAACATTTCAAAAATCAGGTTTTAATTAATAATTTAAAAATATTTTTTTATTTTTATTTTTATATAATTATATCTAATCAAACCCTAAGAAACCACCCCTGCTCTCACCATTTTCTCCATTCTATTCCCGTCTCCACTTTCTTCACACACAGTAACACCACCACCGCTCGCCACCTCCAACGCCACCAACCACCACTACTGTGACCTATTTCTCCACTTTCTCACCCTTCTCCACTCTCTTCACACATGGTGACGCAGTAACCACCACCCACCGCCTCTACCGCCAACCGTGTGTCTCGTACTGTCAAACCTTGAAGCGGCGCAGGCGATCGAAGTGGTTCGTTTCTCTGTCTTCTCTCCAGCGCTCCAAGCGGCTCGTTCTCTACCTTCTCTCCCTCACTGCGTTGTCGCGCGCCCAGATCTGTAATTTTTTTAGCTTATGAGTTTTATTTATTGGATGGTTGTGGTGGTTGCAGATCTGTTGGGTGTGCAGTTGGGGGTGTGTGTGGGTGCGACGGTTGGGTGTCCAGTGTGTGAGGCGGCGGGCGTGGTTCCGTGGTGTTGAGATTGTGGTTTTTGTTGTTGTTGGAGTGGTAGTGGGGGCCGTGGTTCCGTGTTTTGGTGTTGTTGGGGTTTTGGGGTGGTGAGTTGGAGCTCAGAAACAATTGTGTTGGTAGGAAGGCATCGTCGTCACTGTCGTCTCGGTGATGGTGAAGTAGTGGTGGTTTTTTGTGGTGGGTGCGGTTTTGGGGGTGGTGATAGTGGTGGTGGGGCGAAGTGGTCACAAATGATTTGGTGGAAGTCACAAATGATTAGGTTGTTTGTGACCAATAATTTTGTTGGTTTGTGACCAATAAACAATATGTGATCAATACATGCTGCCTAACCTAAAAATAATTAATGTGATGATTGTGACCATAAAATAAGTAGTGTGACTTTATAAATTTTGTGATTTGTGATCGATGAACAAATTGTGTTCTTTAAAATTTTAATTTGTGACCGATTAACAAATTGTGATCTATGAAAATTTTGAATTGTGACCTAAATTTTTTTGAATTGTGACCAAATTGCATAGTTCCGTGACCTTAATATATTCGTTTAAGTTAGAACACTTGCCGGAATCGAAGCAGTCGCCGGAATAAAGCGACAGCGAATAGTCATCGGAATAGTCGTCGAAATCGAGGAGTCACCGGAGAAGAGTTGTGATCGAAACGGTAGCTAGAATAGTCCCCGGAATGGTAGTTATATTAGAATTAAATATGTAATAATAAATTGATTTAATAATATATTATTTCATAAATAAAAAATTAAAAAACTTGATTTTTGAAAGTTGAAACTTGTTTTTGTATTTTTGAAATGATGTAAAGTAAATGCCTGAGAAACGTATTGTTCATTTTAAACAATTAATGTTGCTTATGATCCATATATACCTCTTGGATGACTTTGAATCACGACCCATTTAACCTATTTTATTGATCCAACTAAAGCCTAACTTAGCCTATATATATGGTGTCTTTGTCATAGCCGTTTTGTGTGTGATTTGTGTGTTAGAAGGAGAAAAATCGGCAGCTTCCTTGAAGAGGAAAAATCGGTGGCTTTCTTTGTGTTTTGGCCTCCTTCTCGTGTTTCTCCCATTATTTTTCTCGTGCTTTTGTGGATTACAAATCATCACCATTATCTTGTCTTTTGTGGGTGAGATTGATGAGCAATCGAAGTGAATATATATATTGGTTGTGGGTTGTAGTCGTTTGGATTGGTGGTTTGGTAGAGAAATATAACATTATTCTTTTGAGAACTATGAGAAACATTCCTAGAACAAAATTGAAAGACTTTAAGAAAGCTAAACAAAACTTTAAAGAATGTTTCATCAAGATATTCAAAATTTGTATATTAAAAATTGCTTTAAAGTTTATCTCACGAAAATTAAGAAGTTACAAAATATATCTTTCTAAAATTAAACATTAAATTTATAAAAATAAACCATAAATGGCTTGATTGTGGATGGTCCCAATAAGTATGAGGAATGGACAAATTAGTCCCATAAAGAGCACGGTAGAAAAATAGAAATAGGTCAAGTTTCCACACCAAAAACCGTGTTAGTAATACCAAGTCAACTTTTCTTAACTTTAAGTCAGTAAATTAAAAGTAAAGAACACTAATAGCAAAATATTCCGGACACAAGTTCATGGATTCATTTCAATGCAGCACAGGATGTTACAATTCGTGTGAATGCACGAATTTCTGCGGGGACGATTATGACATCGAGATGCAAAACAAACTAGATTCCCCAATGCCATGGATTGGCATGTATATTGCAGCAGCTTCTGTAGTCTGCTCCCTTGCGATGGCAGCTGACGCCTTCCATGGTTTTCGTAGTAAAAGGCTGTGGTTCCCATGTAAGTTCTTCTCTTTCAATGCCATGTCTTTGACACTGTTAGCTGTCACATTGAAACTACCAGTTGATCTTACTTCTAAAATGTCTGGGATTCTTGACAAGTTTGCACGGGTTAGTAGCCTCGTTTTGATGTCAACTGCTATGGCAAATTTTATGACATCTTTGGGATCCATGGACGATAACGAGATGCTACTAAACCTAGGTGCTTTAGGTATTATGATAATTACTGTCATTGGCAATGATTGTATCCACCTTATCCAATTGAGTCATTTTCTTCAAGTTCTTGAAATATTGGGCGAAGAAATTGTGGCCACTGTTTTTTTATTTCTTTTTCTTGTTATCTTATGTTCTTCAGCTTTGACCGTTGTAACTACCAGAAGTTATATAGAATCCAAGTACCAAGAAATGTGCAAAATGGCTTTAGATGAAGAAAAAGTGGACCAAAAATTCCAGTTGACAAATTGAGACTAGTGGTCAAAAAATATTGGGTGATTGCAGTAACTGGATGCCCCCAATTTGTAATGGCGCGTAGTGTGACTTGCACTACTTCAGGTTTGATGTGCGTATTAGTTGCTCTCACTCTAGCAGAAGCTCATATTCGTATGCCAATAGTATACAAAAAATATGGGTTGGGATATTCTTCTTATTATAAGTGGTCAATCAAATGGATTCTATACGTTCAATCTATTGGAGTGGCATTGGGTACTATTGCCCCTGCATTCAGATGGTTTACTGCTGCCCGGTTTAAGTGTTCTGATTTAAGCAAGAAAAGCTTCAAAAACGAGTTGAAAATCGAGACTTACTGGATTCAGAGACTCGTGAACTGGAGAGAAGGCTCATTACCTTTACAAGTTCAACACCACAGGTGGAAAAAATTTCTTCATGCTGTAAGAAGACTAGTTCTGAATTGCTGCCTTGGAGTACAGATTCTACTGGTTTGGGCAAGCAAACTTGTTCTTCTCATTTCTGCCTCGTTCTTCCACCACATCAAGAAGCTGAAGATATTTGTTATTGGTGCTTCTAATAATAACGGAGGATCGGAATCTGGTGGCGATGCACAGTTGGATCTTACTCGTTATGTTCTTTTACTTCCAGGAGAGCCTGAAATTCCCAAAGAGACGCTCAAAAACATCTGGAATGAGGTGGACAAGATGACGGAGAAAGGGAAAAGACAGAAGCCGATCGACCTAATCGAACTCCTACATAAATCTAACAACTTCAATGGGGTGAGAGAATTTGACAATAATCGAGTTCAAAGTTTACATTCTCAGGAGCCTCCAAACAGCTGGTCTCTACCTGTGGTGACTCTTACATGCATCGCAATTTCACTTCCCAACATTTCAAATGACAATGCTAATCAGTTAGTGAGGTGTGTCGAGAAAGGCCTTACATTGTTAAAACTTATAGAGAAAAGCCTGGATAAAAATGGGGCCTTAGCAATCATCAGAAATGCAGCAGATGTTGTTTGGGTAGGAGTTGATTTATATTGCAAGTGGCAAGATAAGGATCTCCGCGAAACAAGTCTCCATGGCAGAACCTCCAAGGAAACATTAGAAGAGCTTTCCAATGAAGCTGAAAGGACTGTCAAGCAGTTCCTCAGAGAAGTCAACGATTTCCTAATGGATAACCCTCTGAATTGGCCAGTTAAGATTATAGCTGCTAACTCAATGTACCGGATCAGTCAAACTATTTTGCTGGCCAGTGGCAACAAGGAAACAGACGATGGACTGTTTAACCATTTATCCATTATGATTGCA
Source organism: Fraxinus americana (assembly GCA_035079005.1). Classification (NCBI taxonomy): domain Eukaryota; kingdom Viridiplantae; phylum Streptophyta; class Magnoliopsida; order Lamiales; family Oleaceae; genus Fraxinus; species Fraxinus americana. The sequence continues at coordinate 9,363,757 of CM068721.1, read as the reverse complement.
GATATATTGGCAGCTTCCCTTACCAATCTACCACATGTTATAACTATGAAATGCCAGCATAATTCTGTAAAGGAAAGGCAAAAGAGTGTTTGTCAAGCTGCTCTCCTTCTTGGTGAAACAGAAGAAATTCTACAAATTCTTCAGCAGCGTGAGATACCAAGCTTGGACCCTGATAAAGCAGCTTACATTGATGAGTGGCGTACTTTTATCGAGGAAGATAATGTGAATTCTCTGGCCTCAATTTCAAGTATTGGAAGTGAAACTCAACAATCCAATGAAGAGCATGTAGCTATTGAACTCCACGGCTGAGTGGGAGAGCACTAGCAAGCATGCAAGAAAGTTACATAGCTTATGTCCAACCTCTGCATGATTATCCCATCCTCCCCCTTCTGTGATTAGCATTGTTAATGCAAATATCTCATTTTATTATTGTAATGTTGTTCTAGAAATGTCCCTCAGTTGTTATAGAGTATGAACATTACTCATTCTGGATTATCTTCCAAGGATGAGTTTATCACTTCTTATCTGCACTTTTTATCCATGATATGGATTTCTCTCGGACCTCTTCAAGCTGCAATAAGCTTGAGACAATGCAATACAAAACCTAAGACACTCTAATGAAGCCAGAAAAATCGTTTTCTTTCTTAAATTACAACTTAACAGGGGCTATGTCTGATCTCCAAAACTGAATTTCATGTGCTCGAGTCACGTTTCATTTAATCATGCGCCTAGTTAGATGCTTGATAGGCTCTTGGTCGCTGTGTGAACTGGACTCCATTGCTTTAGTGTTTGATCCTATTTCCGAATTGCATAGTCCATTGGATTACCTAATTTCCCATTAATATATCAAAAAATATTGTCAGCATAATGTTGTTAATTTTGGATAGAAAAGCACCATCTCTGCCCTAAACTCGTTACTGTATTAGCGCTAGCAGAGGCTCGATGGTTGATCTTGGAAGTGAAAGGAGTTTCTTTTTGATCATTAGCACATTCGTGAACTCAATACAGTCTTTATCAGTCCCAATTAGGTCCTTTCCATTTGATGGTTGTATCTTTTTTCTATATGTGTGCTTCTCTATTAAATGAAAGAGGATTACTCTTTTATGGATCCTACATGGCACCCAAACTCTCAAGGTCAACCTGCTCGCATGAAGATGAGAAAAAACTAACCTAGATATAAATCAAACTAATATAAGTCCAGTTTAATTTTCCTCACAATGTTATGTTGTCCTTAGTATAATCCTTGAATTACGTAGCTTTAGACGAAAATGTTCGCTACTATGTTCATAATAATAAACACAGTACTTATAAAAATATAGGTCAAATTATATTACGATACAAAAAATTGATGATTATTTTAATCATCAAATTTGAATGTTTTATTTAAAATGTTGATTGTAATTATCTGCTAGAAATAAATTACATGCTAACTATAGCGGAAATCTTCGAGAAATCTTGATCTGAACTCAGTTTAATCAATCAAACGAACACCAACTGAAGAGGCTCGACCCATAACTTTAACATTTGGTTGCCACAAGTTTACTCACCCACAAAGGATACACTTGGTGATTGGTTTGCAAGCCACCAAGAGGAAATAGAGTAGCAATTGAAACCTCAAGGAAGAAGAACTAAAATTGGCCAAACCTCACGTTTTTCTTTCTTTCTCACAAACCAACACACACACACAACGACCGAAAAGAGATGGATATATATAGCACTAGTTATGTCATTCCAATTGGGTCAAACTTCATTAAATGGGCCACCATATATCACCATCCAATTAATAACCACAACTTGGGTCATCCACGAGTATTGGACCACGAACAACATTAACTCAATTAAGTTTCTTCTAGTAGCCATAAGTTTGTTTCTGGTCGAGCCATCACTAAGGTGTCGATATAAAATTATCCAATATCGGTTTAACACCATCACTCGAGGTTTATTGGGTATCAAAAAACTTAAGAAGTCTTCACCTTGATACCCAATCAACCTGCAAGTAACAAAAACACACAGTTTATACTTGCATAATCAAGGTAACCACAGACCTTACCTCTTGTTTCTGACCCGAAACACATATCATACCTGCTTCATGTACTAACCAAGGTTAAGGTCAAGAAAACACCCAAGTAGAATTAGATAATAACAACAAACAATCAAGATCAAATAATCATGCGATGAAGATATAACATAGAATAATCCACATATTTTTTCAAAATACGTTCACACAGAACAATAGATTAGCACCAAGTTAATCAAGCAAACGTCCAAAACATATGCAACAAATGCATAAATGACACCATGAAAGAATCTCACTACAACTATCCTATCTCATTTTGTGTTGCTCACACCTCGAGAACACATATCTCACCTCATCCCCCACCACACTCACCAGACTGATCGTTCAATTCATGTCTAACTGGTAAATCTCTATAGATCCTAAGTTATTGGGATAATCCTTTATCACTATATCACTTCTCCCAACCTATGCGGATAATGGGTCTTCACCTAACAAAAGTGATAGAAGTGACTCTCTTACACTCCACCTGATCAGAGTCTTTCACAGGTAAAGGATTTTAGACATTTAATCAGTTTTTCACTTATGATCCAAATGCTACACTCCACATCCCCGGTACAAACCATGAATGTACCCCTAAGCATTTATACTACATCTCACCGAAAGATATACAACACACTGCTAATATATCTTAATCCACTATGCATGGAAACACACATATTGCTCTCAAAATTCATGTAAAAGCATATATCAAACACATTGAAATGTACATATTACCATGCAATAGAATTATGCAATCACACACGTGCAAAAAATGATTACACACGGATGCACATGCAGTAATTATGTTTACTCTCAATAAACCTCACTAGGGTCATCACTCGACCCTATATAGCCACATTCGTCACATCTCTCATCTTCCTTTCCTTTTATTATCATTCCTAGGACAACCTATTCACCATGTACAAATTTACTGCAGTTAAAATATATCTTATTTTTCGCACTTGCCTTAGACCATATTTACCATCAAAAGTTTTATGAAAAATCACATTTTTTTCATTAAAACAGCACAACTCAAAATGTTTTTTTTTTTTTTTATTTTTACCAAAAATGCACAAAATGCAGCCAAACGATGAACACAAGATAATGATAGACACAATTCGCACATAATGGTCAAATAAACTTTCCTAAGATCACGTGCAATTTTAATAATGAAAAATAATTGACAAAAAATTTCATGAAGAATTTAAGGCAAATAATTAACAAGTAATTTCTAGGTCTAGCAATAGGCAATGGTTATCCCTTCATGGTAATCTTAATCATAATATCATCCCACACAATGACTTCTAATGCGAAAAGTAAATCGTTATCCTACATAATAACCATAACTACAATAATAAAAGAGAAATGACACGATACTGAGTGGACCATGTTTGAAGGTCTGTAAATATCGAGATATGTGAATTCATCGCTTTAAGTCTATCACTATCCGGCCCAAAGCTTTCGGCAACTGCAGCAACACAAAACAACACCCGACACCCGAACGTCGAAGAGAAAAATCATCCAATTTTCACCGTATCACTCGAAACTGAACAAGGACACCACCATAAGGTTTGCCACGCTACCAGAATCATTATGTCTAAAGACGTCGTCGCCGAAAAACCACGTACACGTCTCTAAGTACCACCAACGTCTTTATGTGTGGGCTTCATGCGCCGACGACACGCACCACCTTGACCACCACGCGTCAGACCACTAGGTGTACCTTTACCTGCATAGTCCAACAATGGTTGTCGTTTCTCCAAAAGATGAGCGGTTTCGTTGGAAAACGTAAAAAATAGGTCCAACAGAAATTTTAAACTAGGCTATTTCTGTCTCTGTTTTTCAGCCGGTTTTCAGCCCTTTTTCAATCGATTTCCAGCCCTTTTTTTCACCCTAAAACTCATATTTCTACAACACAAGCTTTGATAGCATTTTTCGCGAAAATCTTCGAGAAATCTTAATTCGGGCTCAATTCAATCAACCAAACGAACACCAACCGAGGAGGCTCGACCCATAATTTTAACACTTGGTTGCCACAAGTTTACTCACCCGCAAAGGAAGATGAAATAAAGTAGTAATGGGAACCTCAAGAAAGAAAAACCAAAACTGGCCAAACCTCACCTTTTTCTCTCTTTCTTTCAAACCAACACAACGGTTGAAAAGAGATTGATATATATAGCACTAGTTTGGTATTCCAATTGGGCCAAACTTCACTAAATGTGCCACCATATGTTATCGTCCAACTAATAACCACAACTTGGGTCATCCACGAGTGTTGGACCACGAGCAACATTAACTCAATTAAGTTGCTTCTAGTGCCCCCAAGTTTGTTTCGGGTCGAGCCATCACTAAGATGTCGATATAAAATTATCCAATATCAGTTTAATATCATCATCCGAGATTTATTAGGTATCAAAAAATCCAACACTAACGATATTTTGATCATAAACTAAAAAATGTGTGGACAAAATGGGAAATTGAACGTTTACCACTTATTCCTACATTTTAAATTATATTGTAGATAAGTTAGGTGTCATTTGACGTAGTTAGAAACATTCCTAACGTGTTCTGTCCCAGCTAGGTCTGTAAATGGATCACATATGGACCATATCTGCCTATATCGAATCCAATAAGAATAATTATCCGATCCGATTTGATAATCCAACGGTTATTTGATTATTAAATCTATATCCATTTTGCTATATTAAATAAAATTCGATCTGATAATCCGATCCGAAATTAAAGAGAGTAGGAAAAAAGTAATGTTGGAATCAACTTTTTTGTTGTAAATGGTAAGTTATTGGTGAATGATAATTGTACCACTGCAACCCTAGATATTATTACCATATGTATCCATATTCATTCCCTATAAATATAAAGCTTTGGTTCTCATTATAATACACAAGTCTATTGACTTTTATTCTATCTTCTCTTTTTCTCTCTTTCTACAACATTATTATTATTATTTTCCAATTTTTCCAATTCCTAAACAGTTTTAATAATTATAAAATTTTCAATAAAAGGTTTGGAAGAAACAATAAAAAAAGGAAACAAAGAATCCCTGCAGAATCGTGCAAAAGTACTCATCTTCCTTCGTCATCTTCTTCACGATGGATTGAAAATTGAATATCTCACTGAGGAAGATCCACACGTTTTTCGAAAAAAATTAACTGAAAGATTTGATCATTAGAAGACTATAGTCCTCCCCAAAGCCCGCTATGAGTGGATGTATTTTCGTTTGCAAGATTTTAAAACTGTAAGTGAGTATATTCAAAATTAACATTGTGTGGAGAAAAAATCACTGATGAAGATATGTTGGAGAAATGTTTTTCCACCTTTCATGCCTTGAATGTGCTCCTACGACAGCAATATCGTGAGCATGGTTTCAACAGGTACTCTTCATGTGATTCGGACAAGGTTTCAAGCGGGCGAAGACTCGAAGTCATTGAAACGAAGATACTGATGACGGATGAGTTCGAGATCAAATCAAGGCGAATATTTTGATTCTTGCAATATTTTATCATTATTTTCGATTTTAAACTAGATTTAGTGTTTAGCATATATAGAATTTCATATTTTCATTGAAAACAAGCTTTGATTATTAATTGAAAGAATTATACAATTTGTGACTTTTTCCCCCATATTCTTGGTGGCTTAGACTTATAATCTTGAACTTTTCAAAAGATGTCGCAGTCCTTTTGTGGCATTCCCACTTCACGGTTCTTGTTCCGGGTAATCAACAGGTCGGATTTCTCACGCGAAATCTCGGTTCTTGGTACGAGTCGAACGACGGGTCGGATTGATCTTTGCGAGATGTAATTTCTATCTTTCTTGGGTTGGTTCCATCTTGTTCGTAGGTTTCCAAGATCAATTCTTAGCTGGGTTCACATCAATTAGTATCAGAGCTTGGCTCTAGATTTCAGATCATCTATCATTTAGTTTCTGTCATTATTTTTATTGTTTGAGTAAAAAAAAAAAGAAGAAAAAAAATTCAGATTTGTTGTTCTTGTTTTGGGTCCTTATTTTCATTGTCTATTTGCCTCTAGATTATATTTAATTTTTTATTGAAAAATAAAAGAAAAAAAGTTACTGTTCACGTCGTGCCTCTGAAAAAAAAAAAGAGAGACAAAAAAGTCTCTAATTCTCATGAATGTTTAGAGGCAAAGCAAAACGAAAATATAAATTTTGAGTCATTTGTTTCGTTCCTGGAGATTTGAGTCCATTACCTCAGTCCGTGCCAATAAAAATTCTATTGATTATTCGAGACTTGTACTTGTGGTGGTGATTGTTGCGGGATTGAGTCCCATTTGATTGAGATCGGTTATTTCTCGAGCCATCGAGAAAGGAAGATGAGAGGTAAAAGGCAAGAGTGGTGAGTACATTATCGAGTAAAAGCCAATCTTGAGTGATACACGAGTGCAAACATGTGAGGTGAATTTATCTTGTTTTCTGTTAATTCTTTTCCTTTAATTTTTTGTTATTTACTTATTGCAAAAAAAAAAAGATATGAGAAAAGGCGAGGAGGAAGTGGTGCCTAAGAGGATTTATACGGAGATTATGGATAGTTTGCAGGCTATACATCATAGGTATGATTAGTTGGGTTTGGTAGTTGAACGTAATTGTGGTGGTGTAGCTGGGACTGGAACTTTGATTGGGAGTCAAAGCGAGGGAAGCCTCAAAGGGTTCCTCGTGGGGATAGAAAAGGTAGATTTGAGCGAAGGAGTAGACATCTTGATGGAGTTGGTGTTGATATGAGGAATGTGTGTAAATGGGATAGTAGAGAGCATCGTAGAGAATGTAATAGAGTGGAGAAATCGGTAGTTGAGGAAGCTTGTGTGTTGATGCGTGACCTCCATACGCCCATCAACATGGATGATGTTGAGTAGCTACGAGAGACAATCTTTCAAACTAGATGTCATGTCAACGACAAGGTATGTAGTTTGATTATTGATGGAAGTAGTTGTATGAATATCGTTAGTGCTATGCTTGTCGAGAAACTTGGGTTGACTATAGTAAAACATCCCAAACCTTATAAACTGCGATGGTTAGATGAATGTGAGGAGGTTAGGGTATGTGAGCAGGTGTTGATAAATTTCTCAATTGGGAGGTACTGCGATGAGGTGTTGTGTGATGTAGTTTCTACGTATGTCGGGCATATACTATTGGGTAGGCCATGAAAACATGATAGGAAGGTGAAACATGATGAATTCAAAAATAAATACAACTTTACTAAGGATGGGAAGCCTATTATTCTTGCATCGTTGACACCACAACAAGCATATGAAGATAGAGTCAAATTAAAAAGTGAGCGAGAGAACAAAAATAAAGAGCAAAAAAAGAAGAGCAAGAGAGAAGAAAGTAAGGTGGCTAAGAGTAAAGAAAAAAGAGTAGAGCCACAAGAGAGTGAAGAAGAAAATAGAGAGGTGGTTAAAAAAATTGTAGGGCCACATGAGAGAAAAGAAATAGAGAACAAAAATGAGAGCGAAGAGGTGGCAAAAAATGTAGAGGAGCCATAAGAGGTAAAAGAAAGTAAGTTTTCAAAGAGAAAAGAGAATGTGTTAGGATTAGGTTTAATGTCTACTATTTCCATTCCATGCATCAATTTAATGAGGGGTTTTAATCTATTAACACTGTTCAATTTAATATCTTCATTTGTTGGTGTTAGTATTGGATTTTGTGAGATATAGGTGACCTTGCATGACACATATAAGCATTGACCACTAGGTCCTTCGGGATGTGAATTGTTTGGTCCAGATGATGTTGCATGGGTGATCATGCGTATGAAGCAGATACGAACTCAAGTGAGGTCCAAACTACACCCTAGGGGAGATGGACCATTCCATATCATAGCAAAGATCAAGAATGAAGGCTACAGTTTACTTTTGTTGGGTAAGTCTGTAACAGTTAACATTTTCGAGGTTGCCAATGTTGCTTCGTTTGGTGCATGTTCAGATTTGAGGTCGAATCCTCTCGAAGAGAGAAGGGATGATGTGATCCGAACAAGGCTTCAAGCGGGCGAAGATTCGATTGCATTGAAACGAAAATACGGATGAGTTCGAGATCAAATCAAGGCGAAGATGTCATGCAATCATGTAATTGAGCTATAGAGTTTGAGATCAAATCAAGGCGAAGATTTCATGCAATCATGTAATCGAGCTATGGAGTTCAAAATGTTGGAGTTGACAAGCCATTGGACAAGTCTCGTGAGGGAGTCGAGGGCCGAAAAGGATTGGAGGGGCGAACAAATCAAGAAACCAAAACAGGGGCCAAAACAGCTACCTATGCAACCGCATAGTTTCTTTATGCTTGCGGTCGCATATGCACCTACCGAACACAGAAGGCAGAATTTTGGTTGTTCTATGCGACCGCATAGAACAACGCTATGTAGTCGCATAGACCAATTCTGGGGCAATTTTATTCCTTTTTCGCGAGTTACCTAATTTGACTAGAATTCCTTTTATATTTTGATTCTTGCAATATTTTATCATTATTTCTGATTTTAAACTAGATTTTAGGGTTTAGTATAAATAGGATTTCATATTTTCATTGAAAACAAGCTTTTATTATTAATTGTGAGAATTATACAATTCGTGAGTTTTTTCTTCCATATTTTTGGTGGCTTAAACTTATAATCTTGAACTTATCAAAAGGTGTCGCAGTCCTTTTGTGGCATTCCCATTTCACGATTCTTGTTCCGGGATATCACCGAGTCGGATTTCTCATGCGGAATCTCGGTTCTTGGTACGGGTCGAGCAATGGGTCGGGTTGATCTTTGCGAGATGTGATTTCTAGCTTTCTTGGGTTGGTTCCATCTTGTTCATGGGTTCCCAATATCAATTCTTGGCTGGGTTCACATCAACTTTGAACTCATATCTTGTCTGCTTGTGGCTGAACAAAATAATGAACTACTGATGAAAAAATGGGTTACATCCAACTGGTTTTGTACCATTGCCTGAAGCAAATGGTACTGCATTGTTTGAAGCAAATACAATATCAAGACATGGACGTGGAAGTGGATTTTAACGAGGCAAATATTTTGTAATGTGTCATTCAAGTGGGAGTGTTGTAAATGGTAAGTTATTGGTGAATGACAATTGTACCAATGCAGTCCTAGATATTATTATCATATGTATCCCTATGCATTCTCTATAAATATAGGGTTTTTGTTCTCATTGTGATACACACAAGTCTATTGACTCTTAATCTCTCTTCTCTTTTTACAACATCATCATCATCATCATCATCATCATTCCTAAACGGGTTTAATAATTATAAAATTTTCAACTTTTTTATTTTTTGAATTTGATGACTTTTTTTTATTCTAAATTTATTTAATTTTTCATTTCTTTATTTTAGTCACAAATAACATGTCATAAAAATATTTTACCGACTAATTTATTTATAACAAATTGAATCGGATTGTTATCGGATCAGATTGACCTATATTCATATTTGATCCATTTAGTTAATGGATTATCGAATTTGAATTTTGATCGGGTTATCGGACTAAGACCCTGAATCCATCTCCTATCGTAAATTTCATTAGCAATACTCACCAAAATTTTTTGTTTTTTGAGAAAAAAACAATTTATTACTAAATTTTAGTTTGTCTCAATTGAATCAGTGAACTTTTTTTACTTTTTCATAGCCACCTTACGACGCTTGTCACAGACCCACAGTCCATTGTAGTTACATTTTCTTGAGATTGTCTATATCCTTTGTTGGAAAAATATGGTTCAAAAATTTATACTCGGACGGTACTAAAATGTGCCTGTAATTATTTTGCAAAATGAAATTGCACAGAATTTCGATTTACTAAAAATGTAGGAAAATAAGAATTTATAGAGATCAAATGAATCGAGGTATGTTAAATGCAATTCTTCTTAAAGCATATTTGGTTCATGTAGTAGTGCTAATAGGATCAAACGGATGTTTGTATCCTAAGATACAACACTACTTCCAAAATTAATACGATACAGTATTAATTTTGTTTGAAGAACTAAAGCTTAACCATACTTTTCTAAATCGAATGATTTTATATACTAAATTTATGAACACGAAAACTTGAAAGTAATTTGAAAATTACTATGACAGACTTGGGAGGGAGAGGAAGAATTTAGAAATCAATTATTTTGAAATTAATTTGAATGGAAGAACATGAAATCAAGAGGGTTTAATTCATTTTAATGTGTCCATTCGGATGATTTCATCTTTTGGTACAAATTCATTTGGATCATTAAGTCACACCACGATCTCATGGTCTAATTCACAACATACACAAAAGGTTTATAACTTTTCATTATGCACCTCATTTACTTGAATGGTCACACACAATTAGAAAAACCATGACTCTTCAATGTGCACGTTGCATTTGAAAAGTTGCGCCTAATCATCGCACAAAATAGAAACTTATTCCAAGTCACATGTATTAAGATAATTAAATCACATCTATTAAACAATTATTTCAAACGCCCTTGTGTCTGGGAAAGAAAATTTTGCACTAGGGAAGACTTGTCTCTTGGTCTCTCAGTTTTTCTTTGTTTTCTTCTGCATCACATTTCTCGGATGGTCTAGGAAGGCTTAGGAGTTGTTCTCTTTGTGTTCTAGTTTTGTGTTTTGAATTCATTTTGAGTTTTGTGTTTTGAATGTCCATTTTGAAATTGTTGAAAATGTGTTCTTTTTGACATTTTGAAAACATCCAAAACGCATTTTGAAAAATTTGGCTTGATTATAACTGAAAACACCAAAAATGACAAATTTGAGTTTTCTTTGTAAAGTTTTAACTTGTTTTCAAAAATGCGTTTTTGAAAATAGGAAAGAGAATGGGTTTTCACTATTTTGGAAAATAGAAAACGGTTTGAAAATAGTAAAGAGAACAGACCCTAATTGTTTCTTTTTCGGTCTTCTTGAGTGGGTTAATTTTATTTTTGAAATCTTAATTGGGGTGCAATCACATCTCACGTGGACATTAAGTATTGATGTCAATGACATTGTATCTTTCATTTCAAGAAATACAGAGCTTGATCAAGTCATGGTTGCTTGAGTGGTTTGATTGAGATCTCTGTGAAAGCTTAGTTACCAATAATAAAATTATCATTTCCTAATCTGTTAGAAGACTTGGACTGCTCTTTGAAGACTCGACTGTTGAGAACTTTTTGTGGACAGATTTAGAACAAAATTGGAAGACTTCAAAAAAGCTTAACAAAAACTTTTGATCAAGATATTCAAAATTTTTATATTAAAGATAAATTTAAAAATTTGTTATGACAATTAAGAAGTGGTTACAATTAATGTTAAATAACTTTTTTCTAAAATTAAATATTATAATTATTAAAAGTACTTTTTTTCAAAATGATACATGGTATTGTTAGCTTTGGCTTGATTGTGGATGGTCCCGATAAGTGAGAGGAATGGAAAAATTAGTCCCTTAAAGAACACAGTGGGAAACTAGAGATAGCTAAATTTCAACACCCAAGAGACCAAGTCAACTTGTGATAACATTGAAGGGAAAATTGAAGTGAAGGTCTCTAACTTATTGAATTAGTGGAAACAGATCCAACTTTTTTTTTATTCTCAATTAACATTAAAACTCAAAAGTCAATTAGTAAAAAGGACACGTGCAAAGAGAAAAAAAAAAAAAAACAACGTAAAAAGCTATGTCTAGATGTTCAATTCCATCCTGGACCGAAATTGGGTATGTGAATTGAATATAATTTATTGATTACCGTTTTGTATGAGTTAGCTTAATTTAACTAAGTTAATAATTTTTAATGTTATTATTTATGTAGGAGCGCGGTCCAGTTGATCGACGATCACCTCTGCCAATGAGATCTCACTCTTCTCCATCTAGACACCTCCCTCGTGGATCTCTTACACATGGTTAGAGTCAATATTTTCATGATCCATAAGTCTGCTTGATCGGATTTATGACGGAGGAGGTGGTAGGGGGCGTTACGATGAGAGATGATGGATGAGGTGGTGCGCTAAAAGACTACGAGCCCATGTAGCAAAACTTTAGGATGAGGTCATAGCGCTCCAAGGTGATATAGTAGGCATAAGCACGGTGATTGACGGGGTGATGGAGATCGGGGTCACGCAGCATTGTGGACTAATGATGACACATTCGAATAATTTTTTTTATCTATAGAGCGGGAGGGGTGGCACCGATGGGGAAGGAAAAGGTGGCGGGAGAGAAGAGGACGGAGGGGGTGGCGATGCTCGGGGCTGACCCGATTACTAAGGAGGTAGCGATGCCCGAGGCGAAAGGGGTGACTCCAATGAGGGATAAGGTGGCCGTGCTCGAAATGGAGAGGGTGGCTTCGATAACAGAGGAGATGGATGGGCCCCAAAGCGGAGGCGGTGGTGGTTCCAGAGGCGAATGATGTGCTCAAGATGGGGGGTGGCCTCGATGATAGAGGAAATGGCGAGCCCCAGGCAGAGGGGTAGTGGAGGAGAGGACACCAGTCGTGATGGAGGGTAAGAAACGTGTTGTTGACGTACCAAATGTGATGGTCAGCAAGAGGCTGACATTGCTGTCACAGTATGTCGTTTCTTTCTTCATGGCTGAGTCGAAGAAGAGGACGTTCATAGAAGGGACGTATCCCAATCTCTTCCGAGAGGTAGACCATATCAAGTTGAAGGCATTGAAGAATAATGCCTAGAGATGGCAACGCGGCGGGTTTTGGGCGGGGCACCCTCACCTCGCCCCACCCCGCCCCGCCCCGCCACTCCACCATCCTGCCCCACCCCACGCCCCGCCCCGCCTTAGATGGGACAGTGCGCGGGCCTGCCCTGTTTTCCTCCCCGTTTATTTTTTTGAGCCTTGCTACTTGTACATAATTTGGTGTACATCAAGGTATCTACTCCCTCACATGGGGGTGGGGCCCACTTGGAATCTTTTTTTTTTTTTATTCAAGTGAGTCCCACCCTCATGTGAAATGGTGGATACCTTGATGTGCACCAAATTATGTACAAGTAGATAAACTCTATTTTTTTATTATTTTTTTCAGTTAACTAATTATTATTATTATTATTTGTAATTTGCTATTTTTTTTATTTATTCTTCACGAGGCGGGTTCGGGCTGTGACCCGAGATGGGGTGCCACCCCTTCCCGCTCTGCCCCTCCAACCCGTCGGGGCGATTTTTTTGCCATCTCTAATAATGCCAGGGTAAGTATTTTATGATTTTAGTGAAATACGCTACGCTAACTCATCATGCTTCTTTTCACATTTTTTTGTATTTTTTAAGATCTAGCCATAGGATAGGTGACAAGACAATCACTGACGCCTATAATAGTTTCACGATGTCATGACTTCGGTTGATGGAATCGCCGATGATGTAAGTATAATATTGCAATTGTTATTTATTATATATACATCATTTTTTGTTTATTAAATGAAATAACTCATTCTATTTTTTATTTGTGTTTCATGATGTAGTACATCGACATGGCTATGGACTTATTGCAATATCGATCTTGACGATATCCAAGATCATTCGACATTCCTGACCAAATCATATTGAGCACCGTCGTTATCATTGAGTATCAATCGCTCCACCTTAGGGGTAACAAGTACAGGGTGCCTGAATATATGCTCGAGTGGGTCATAGGGATGTAGCCAAGTGTCTAGGGAAAATAATGGGAGGGTTGTACGCACATATATATTCCGGTGATCACGAACATCACTATTTTGACGTGGAGATTGTTTTTGCTGATTTCACTATATATGTGTATGACTCAGATCATTCATGTCTGACACAAGGTCTGCCCGAGCTTCACTTGGAGCCGGTGGCTGTGATCATTCATTTAATGGCTAGACGAGCTATCGTGCGAGACACAACGACGGCGAAACAGTTGAAATTGTAAGTACTTATAATTTTTAAAATTTGAACACTTAGTTTTTTGCTACAAAGTACTGACCAAACTAACACATTATTATTTATTTGTAGGGACGATTGTGGCATATTTACAATAAAGTATATTGATTTTTTTAGTGTAGTACATAAGGTTGATGGAATCAACCAATCATGTATACAAAGTTGGAGGAATAAGTTAGTGTGTGATTTGTATGTATTCAATTGTGATCCGTGAATATTGTTTATTTATTTGTCAAATAATTGTAAATACTATAAACAAATTGTAAATATCGAAATTTATTTATTTATTTATCAAATAATTGTAAATATTATAAACTAATTGTCATATCGAAAATTTAATTGTTTATTTATTTGTAAAATAATTGTAAACAAATTATAAATATCAAAATTTTATTGTTTATTGTTTATTGATTTGTCAAATTATATATAGATATTGTAATTTTTTTTCTTTTTTTGCACTCAATATCCCTCAACTTTGATATTGTACAATTTGGTCTTTAGATTTTGACTTTCATATCAATCGTGCCCTCCAAAAATTACAACCCAGGTCCTTAAACTTTTTGGACTTGTTGACTTTGGTTCCCAAATTTACAATTCTACACAAATTTAGTCATAATATTTCATTGGGTGATTTTTACCAACGAAAGCAATAATTATATAATGGTGAAAAGAAATTCGCTTATTTAATTAATATTTAAGCTTATTTAGGTATTAAACGAGTGTACAAAAATAAATATTGTAAACAAATTGTAAATGTTGTTCAATTTTAAGCGAAACCATTATACATCAGTCTAATTGTCATCGAGAGGAATTTGACTTGTACAAAATTGGTGAGTATGTCATGTTGCTTTGCACCTACTGCACCTACGCAGTTAGAAAACTCTCCTGTAGATGATATTCTAGATGTAAGTGGACATCCAGGTCCACGCAGTTCAATTTCAGGTAGCAATAAACTATTAAGTGGAAGAACATGGTCAGGAACTTCCTATTCAGCTTCATTCGGTAGAGGACATATAGTCTTAGTGTATGCTGCCCTCCAATAATTAACTGTGTAATAAGGAGAGTATAAGGTTCTCGCTGCAAAGCCTCTAAATATATCAATCGCAACTGCATGCTCACATGGAAAACTCTCCAATTGAAATCGACTACAAGTGCATGTGTTATCAGTCAAGTCCACCATGTATGCCATATTACGTGGACATTTCACGAAGAAGCGTAACTCTTCCAATGGTTCCACATTCAACTTTTTGCAACCTCTGCAACCTTGAAGTGTTTATCCTCCTGAGTCGGGACTAGGTCCTGATACTTGTGCATTATCTGTCGATTAATAAACCATGAACGTGCTTGTTTGTGATCATTTCGACGAATTCTCATTTCCCAAGTATGTTTCCATGTATACTTTCGAACTACAAAAAATTCATCCATGTTCATCGTCGTCGCTCGTAAACACTAACGGTAACTGTCATTGATGCAGATAATTGTTAGTAATGACTTGTTTGATTTCTTCACTTTGAACTAAAGTTGTATTTCGGTGCAATTCAGTGTGCAGCTTTCTGCAAATCTTTCTTCGTTTGAAACAGTTGCTTGTCATACAAATCCTAATCATCAGTAACCACTCGCAAAGAATTAGATTACGGTCCACTCGATCCTGCCCCTATGCTTTCGCCCCACTCATGTCTTTGGCTAGATAAAATAATCAAATCATCATTTGTAAATTCATTCTCGTTGTCTGAACTACCAAATGAATTTTGTGTAACAGCGAGATCATGATGATGATCAACTGTCTCCAAAATAACCACATCATCCTCACGAACTATCTCAACAGTGTCCCAAAAATCATTAGCATTGTAATCCCTTCCATCCGAATATTCGGGTTCACCTTTGGTCACATTCTTCCACTAAAGTCACGCAAAGAAGAATCGTGCACATATTGTTCAATTTAAATAGGCAATTCACTTCAGCATCAAAAGATATGTTCATAGGTGGAATCGAAATGGATGAATGCTCGTTGAATTTAAATTTTAGTTCCATATCATACTTTGAGAGATCGACTTTGAGCTTGTTTGCTTAATCATGGTACATTTTTGCATATGCTGTGCTCGATGTTATGGAAGTACAAATACCGCCATGTATATCACTCAACTATTTTTATACCCATTAATCTTTTTCATCTAATTCGAAATCACTAAAGTAACAAACTGGAACCACAACCATGTCTGCATGACAAAACATAATTTTTAATTATATATAAAAAAATTGTCTAAAAATTAACCCAACCACTGACTGTTATGATTAAAAAAAGAAGCTTAACAACCCGCAGTTACAGAGTTAACAGCCGACTATCAGCCGTAACAGTTGTTAACAATCGGCTATTAACAGCTGGATATTACAGTCGACTCTTAACATCAACAGCCGACTGTTACAAAGACCATGATTTGCAAATGAATTTTTTTCTTGTTTATGCTTAAAAAATTATAGACCTTTTAAAAAATTTTATCTACACATTCATCTATGTCAAAATAAGATTTATCGATTAAAAACGTATACCAATTTAGCGAAACGAAATTAAACATACTGTACTTACCAATTCAAAATGACAGACGTAAAAACAAAGAATTTTTTGTTCAGTGATCAATTTTTGAGATTTTGATTTTGAAGCAGATGAAAAATGAGAGAGTTTTTAACTGTGTTGGAATAAACACATGATAAAAGTTAGTAGGTTTTGAAATTTTACGTGGAAAGTGTTTGATTTTTACTTGTTAACTAAAAGGGTAGTATTGTCTTTTAGTTCATTTTTTTTTTTTGTAATTTTATTGTTTGGACATTTTTGTCTTTTACAATTCAAAAGGTCATTGTAAAAATATGTCGTGGAAAAATCAAACTGGTAATATGGGGATTTGACCATGCCATTTAAAAGTACAATGGATGAGAGAAGCTCTTATCAGAAGACATATTGATTGGTATGATTGTGAATCATAGGATCGACCGTAAGTCAGTAACTCAAAAGTAAAAAAAAACTAAGATACCAATCTATCTGGGGAGAGAAATAGAAAAGAAATTCGGAGACAAGTTCATGGATTCATTTCAATGCAGCACAGGATGTTACAATTGGAGTGAATGCAAGGATGCCTACGAGCACAATTTACCGAAAGTTATACAAGACAAATTGGAATCCCCAACATGGATTGGCATGTATATTGCAACAGCTTCTGTAGTCTGCTCCCTTGCAATGGCAGCTGATGCATTCCATGGTTTTCGTAGTGAAATGCTGTGGTTCCTGTCAAGATTTGGGGTTCCATCTTAAAAGTCAACCTTGTTAGGAGTAGACCAATCCTTTATAAGTTGGTCTATGTTTTCATCTTTATTCGATGTAGGATTCTATCCCTTAACAGTTCCCAAGTAAGTAATTCTCTTTCAATGCCATGTCTTTGACACTATTAGCTGTCACATTGAAACTACCAGTGGATCACTGCTAATATGTTGGGGTTTCATGAAATCCTTGCACGGGTTAGTAGGCTCGTTTTCATGTCAACTGCGATGGCAAATTTTATGATAACTTTGGGCTCCATGGACAATAATGAGATGCTACTAAACCTAGCTACTTTAGGAACTATGATAATTACAGTCATTGGCAATGTTTCTGTCCACATTATCCAAATGCGTCCTTATTATGTTGGTTTTCAAGTATTTTGAGAAGAAATTGTAGCAAC
Organism: Fraxinus americana; assembly: GCA_035079005.1. Classification (NCBI taxonomy): domain Eukaryota; kingdom Viridiplantae; phylum Streptophyta; class Magnoliopsida; order Lamiales; family Oleaceae; genus Fraxinus; species Fraxinus americana. The sequence goes on along the minus strand of CM068721.1, from coordinate 9,346,113 downwards.
GGGTTTTATGTTTATTTCACTTGTTATATTTTGTTCTTCAGCTTTGACCATTCTAACCATCAGAAGTTATATAGAATGCAAGTACCAAGAAATGCGCAGAATAGCTTTAGATGAAGAAAAAGTGGACGGGCCAAAATTTCCAGTTGACAAATTGAGACTAGTGGTAAAAAAATATTGGGTGATGGCAGTAACAGGATGCCCCCAGTTTGTAATGGCACGTAGTGTGACTTGCACTGCTTGAGGTTTGATGTACGTATTAGTTGCTCTCCCTTTAGCAGAAGCTCATATTCGGATGCCAATAGTACACCAAGGATATGAGTTGACTTATTCTACTTATAAGTGGTCACTCGAATGGATTCTATACGTCCAGTCTATTGGAGTGGCATTTTGTACTATTGCCCCTGCATGCAGATGGTTTACTGTTGCCTGGTTCAAATGTTCCAATATAGGCTTGAAAAGCTTCAAAAACGAGTAAAAAATAGACTTACTGGATTCAAAGACTTGTGGACTGGAGAGAAAGCTCATTACCTTTACAAGTTTGACACCACAAGTGGAGAAAATTTCTTCGTGCTCTGAGAAGACTAGTTCTGAATTGCTGCCTTGGACTACAGATTCTACTGGTTTGGGGAAGCAAAATTGTTCTTCTCATTCCTACCTCGTTCTTCCACCACATCAAGAAGCCGAAGATATTTGTTATTGGTGCTTCAAATAATGACGGAGGATTGGAATAGATGGTGGTGATGCACTGTTGGGTCTTATTCATTATGTTCTTCTACTGCAAGGAGAGCCTTGATGTAACGACCCAAAAATTCAGTTTTCAAATCGCTACTAACTATAAATTTTAGCTTTAAAGGTGTAAAAACATGGAATTTATACGAACACGATTTAATTGATAAAAACTAATAATCAATAAAAACATGCATATCATATTTGATTAATGAAATAAATAAGGATTATTCTTGTTGTACATTGTGGTGTACATAAGGGTGTTCATAATGGACACCCGGCACCCCCCTATTGGATGGAGTGCCGGCCCCACTGGTACTCCATCCAATAAGGAGATGACGGGTGTCCATTATGGACACCCTTATGTATACCCTGATGTACTTGTAGCAAAGCCCAATAAATAAATGCACGTTTCACTAATAAACCATAACATAGTCTTGAACTTATTACTCAATAAAACAGGTTTTAAATTCGTAAATAAAAATCCATAAAACTAAGGAATTGTTGAAATAAAAGAAATAAGGACTTGTTACATCGGATTATTTTTTTATGAGTTCCATAATCTTGATACAACGACTGCACCTCACCACCCGCCAACCAACAACCCGATCTAACCTGTGAGGAGTAGGAAAAAAAATGTGAGTATATGGGAATACTCAGTAGGATATAAAATCACGGTGCAATCCCGAATAAAATTTTAGAACATGCGTCAAAAAAATCATACCGTCATCATATCTTTAGAAACCGGTAAGAGCTCATATCATATCATATCTTTAACTTTCATAAGTATAAAAATTCATCAACATGAACAAAATATTTTAAACGGGATAAATCAACTGCACCTCTTTTCCTACCTTGTTAAACTTGCTTTAATTTGGAAGACAGGACAAAGAAATCACGTTCCCCTTTCTTTCTTTATTTTCTGCTTCTGCTCTTGTGCCTTGAAAGTTTATTTTGTGTGTTTCCCATTCAGGCATAATGTCATACGTCTATATACATAGGGAAAATAGAAAACTAGATTTGCAAGAGTTGGCACGTAGCCGGAAACGTGTAGGATATGATAAAATGGATAAAGTGGTGGAAACAAAATTTGTTTTTATTTTCTTAGACCAAGTCTGACCCATATAGGATTCATACACGTGTCAACTAACAAAATCTCTCAAATACAATACATCACCATACACGTGGTGGCACTACATTTACATCCAACGTTCTAATTAACATAATAATAGAAAAATAGTTTTCTAACAATTTCTTTGAATTGTAATATCTTGGAGCTGATTTATTCTAATCGACCGTTTTTCGAGCCCAAATTATGTATTTAATTACTGCCTATCCAACGAGACCAATATTGATATATTTATCATTGCTCTATCAATATTTAAATATTTGTCCCAAATAAATTGATTTTAATAAAAGTATCATTTTAGTCCATAACTTTCAAAATATTAAAATATAGTATACAAAATTAAATCATATTCTATTTTAAAATTTTCGGGGCATTACAATCTCACCCCCTTAAAATATTTTCGTCCTCGAAAATTGACCAGTCACTTACCAATACTAAGTCTAACACATGATATACATATATCATCATAATACATATCATACTTTAGCGATAAAATAAATTGCATTACTTAAAAATAGGTAAAGACTTAAGTCATGCAAAAAGTTTAAGTAAACTCATATTCTTATCCCCTTTACATACCTTAGAGTCGTCGGAGGGTGGTCGATTGGTGGTCGTTGAGTGCCACAGATCTTAAATAAAATTTTACACCATATCTTTAAATCTTTACATATGTAAAAAAATATTGAATTAGTCATAAACATCACTTAAGTTTACAATTAGTCACATAAGAATTTAGTAACAAGAGCGAAAATGCTCAAGTACTGCATAATTAATGAACAAACAAGTTAATTTCATACTTAAATTAGAATAAGTAAAATACATGAATTTTTTCATATTTAAATTTATCTCTTGGAATTAATAAATACTAGGTTAAGACACATAAGCATTTAATACACATAACAATTAAAGTCAATATATCTTCTATATATTAAAAGTGGCTATGTAACGGAATTTTTTGTTTTTAACGGAAAAACTAACGAAATTTGTTGTTTTAACGGACTATGTAACGTAATTTCTTGTTTTAAACAGGCAGCTGCACCTTCATTCAGTGTTTTTATCATAACTTTGTATTCTAATGTCTGATTGAGGCGATTCAAAATGTGTTGGAAAGCTAACTCATCTGACTACAACCTTGATTCAGACATCATTCTCCAATTTGATCACTTTCTATGCCAAAAATAGGTCTCAATATGAGACTAAAACATCGGGGCATAACTTTTCGGTTGAAAATTGATTTGTGATCATCTTTTGACTAAATCTGATTCCATTGACATCTTCCTTTATCCAATTGACTCCGAGCACTCTCAAATCTTCATCGTGAGGTTCGGTACAACTTTTAAGTATTTATATTTTAGTCCCCGAACTTTGGATCCCTTACAATTTAGCCATTTTTCCAAATTTGTCAACTTTTGCTTATTTTCTTCGATCTCACCAACTTATATCACAACATCAAAATCACACATCTAATTATTTATCAATTACATAAACATTACATCATTAATTATTTAATTAACCAAAAAAATTACATCTTTATTAATAACAAATTAATTCTTAAACAAAATTATTAAATATAAACTAGGCAAATGTGCATTGCACGTTGCTTGCACCTAGTATTATTTAAAAGAACAAATCACTGTTCACGGGTGAACAGTGCGCTCGTCACTGTTCATCGTGGACAGTGACGTGCACGGAATTCAGTCTTTTTTTTTTCAAAATAGCTCAACTGAATCAAAGTCAAATTAATTGCATGCACACAGTGCATAAAATAAGTGTGTCCACTTAAAAGATATACACAAGACATAGATCTATCGAGAAATCATAAGTATGTGTTCTTTGCAATTAATACTTAGGTATAAATCAGCTTTATCTAATTTAAAATTTTAAATACCCAATATTATAATCTAATTATTTATTAAAAATGATGAATTTGGAGACATTTATAAATTGGGTGGCCGGTCAGATGGACAAATCACCTGTTAAATCTAAATGACTAACTAATCCCATCTTATTTTATTATTTTCTTTTGGCACTGTTCACGGAATGAACAGTGAACAGTGACGTGCAAGAAATAAATTTTTTTTTTTTTTCAAACTCAAATTTTGAAAAATACAAATTGATCTACAGAAAATTAAACCTGGGCTCTGATAATGTATTCTCTACCAATTCCGATTCTTCCAATTTTGGGTCCATATAATGCACACACGGTACACATACTGACATACACACAATCTTTGGCCATCTATTTATGTGCACAAATATATTGTTGAGCAATGCTTGATGTACATAGAGACAATACATCAACAAGACTTGTTCTATGTTGTTTATACGTGCAGACAAGACATGTAAAAATCTATATGCGTGCGTATATAATAAAATATACACACATATATAAAATCGTACACACACAACAGTGTACCCTACCATGTTTGACAAATGTTATCTTGATGCTATAAATTGAAATACAATACTCACTTTTCAATTTAAAGAATATAGTAAATTAATTCAAGAAATAATTTTTTTTTTTAAAGTCTACAGAATCGATTTTGAAACTCTTGGCTCTGATACCAAATTGTAACGACCCAAAAATTCAGTTTTCAAATCGCTACTAACTATAAATTTTAGCTTTAAAGGTGTAAAAACATGGAATTTATACGAACACGATTTAATTGATAAAAACTAATAATCAATAAAAACATGCATATCATATTTGATTAATGAAATAAATAAATGCATGTTCCACTAATAAACCATAACATAGTCTTGAACTTATTACTCAATAAAACAGGTTTTAAATTCGTAAATAAAAATCCATAAAACTAAGGAATTGTTGAAATAAAAGAAATAAGGACTTGTTACACCGGATTATTTTTTTATGAGTTCCATAATCTTGACACAACGACTGCACATCACCACCCGCCAACCAACGACCCGATCTAACCTGTGAGGAGTAGAAAAAAAAAGGTGAGTATATGGGAATACTCAGTAGGATATAAAATCACGGTGCAATCCCGAATAAAATTTTAGAACATGCGTCAGAAAAATCATACCGTCATCATATCTTTAGAAACCGGTAAGAGCTCATATCATATCATATCATTTGTACCGGAATGGCCATATCATCATATCATATCATATCTTTAACTTCCATAAGTATAAAAATTCATCAACATGAACAAAATATTTTAAACGGGATAAATCAACTGCACCTCTTTTCCTACCTTGTTAAACTTGCTTTAATTTGGAAGACAAGACAAAGAAATCACGTTCCCCTTTCTTTCTTTATTTTCTGCCTCTGCTGTTGTGCCTTGAAAGTTTATTTTGTGTGTTTCCCATTCAGGCATAATGTCATACGTCTATATACATAGGGAAAATAGAAAACTAGATTTGCAAGAGTTGGCACGTAGCCGGAAACGTGTAGGATATGATAAAATGGATAAAGTGGTGGAAACAAAATTTGTTTTTATTTTCTTAGACCAAGTCTGACCCATATAGGATTCATACACGTGTCAACTAACAAAATCTCTCAAATGCAATACATCACCATACACGTGGTGGCACTACATTTACATCCAAGGTTCTAATTAAAATAATAATAGAAAAATAGTTTTCTAACAATTTCTTTGAATTGTAATATCTTGGAGCTGATTTATTCGAATCGACTATTTTTCGAGCCCAAATTATGTATTTTTTTACTGCCTATCCAACGAGACCAATATTGATATATTTATCATTGCTATATCAATATTTAAATATTTGTCCCAAATAAATTGATTTTAATAAAAGTATCATTTTAGTCCATAACTTTCAAAATATTAAAATATAGTATAATTCCATGAACATAGTTTAGTAAGATGATATAATGATCAAGATAAGGAAAAAGAAAAAAAAACTAGATGATATAAATCGAAGAGAAATGCTATAGGTACATAAGTGTTTACACAAGGGATGACATAATGTGAGTGGGGTGGGGCCCATGCTACAGTATCGTGGGCCCCACCCCACTCACATTATGTCATCCCTTGTGTAAACACTTATGTACCCCTAGAATAATCCTAAACTGAACTAATATATTGAATCACAAACTGTTGGAATACTCCATCTCAACAAATCAGTCCAGCACAGATCAATTCATCTCAACAGATCACACGTGCATATTCACCAGCAAACGCAGCCAGCTCACGTTCAGCTAACCAGCACATGCAACCTCCTTCCAGATTCTTCTTCAGTTAGCCTCTCACGTCCAGCACATGCAACTTCTTCTAGACTCTTCTTAGTTTGTTAGATTGTTAGAATTTTCTCTATAAATAGAGCTCTTATATGCATTGTAATCCTCAAGTTGAATGAATGAATTTTCATCTGCTTCCCTGCTTTATTTCAGCAGGCCTATCCTTTATTTCTCTATCTGTTGTTCTAGTTCCTTTATTTTCAGCTTCAAATTTCATATCCATTCCTTGATTTTATCATGGTATCAGAGCATGATGCTTCCGCTTCAGCTCAAATTTCATCAGATATTCCATCCAATCCAGTCTATTCAAGCCGATGAGATACCTCTTTATCTGTTCCTGCTTCTTCCACCTTTGTTTTGTTTTGCATTCTTCTTTTGCTGGGAAGAACCTTGATCCGGACTTCGTAGTTTGTGGAGAAAGGAGCTTTGAAGTTGCTGGTCTTGGAGGATCTGTTAACTACAGAAGCTGATTCGTTCAAGCAGCTGAGAGATTCTCCATTAATTTTGTGATCCAGAAATGAAACTAATTAGCAAAGCCAGCTATCTCAGATCTGTTATTGGTTTATTCTTGCTGTGTTACTGCTGGTTCTTCACGTTCAGCATGCAGAATTGTCCATGGAGTTCCAAAGTTCTTCACCCTCGTCCGCCATGTGTTCGACAGAAGTTCCCACTGGCGAGGGGGATTGCACTGGTGGTTTTTCTTCCAGTCATTGCTGGAGTTTATTTAGCATTTCCAGTTCTTATTTCATTCATCAATGGTGATGATGTTTTTCTTCAGCAATTGCCCGGTTTTAGAGCCATGGATGCTCACTTCTTCCGGTTGAATTTTTTTGCTGTTTTTGGATCAGAATCTGATCTCCTTCTTATTATATCTGGAATGCTTATCCGTTCTTCAACCCCAGTTGCATCTCTGCTCCTCTCTACAATTCAAGATGTTCCATCTTGAGGGGGAGTGTTGGAATACTCCATCTCAACAAATCAGTCCGGCACAGATCAATTCATCTCAACAGATCACACGTGCATATTCACCAGAAAACTCAGCCAGCTCACGTTCAGCTAACCAGCACATGCAACCTCCTTCCAGATTCTTCTTCAGTTAGCCTCTCACGTCTAGCACATGCAACTTCTTCTAGACTCTTCTTAGTTTGTTAGATTGTTAGAATTTTCTCTATAAATAGAGCTCTTATATGCATTGTAATCCTCAAGTTGAATGAATGAATTTTCATCTGCTTCCCTGCTTTATTTCAGCAGGCCTATCCTTTATTTCTCTATCTGTTGTTCTAGTTTTTTTATTTTCAGCTTCAAATTTCATATCATGTTGGAAATAAATCCCACATCGCCTGTGGACAATGTCTTGGGCCAGTTTATAAACAATGTGGCAAACCTCTCTTGTTGAACCAGTTTTGTGAGATGAGTTAGGCCCATGAATTTCTACGTGGTATACCACAGGATTGATGTGGGCCCACACTACTTACCCCGTGACAAGGACTAGAAAAATTATTGGCCTGCATGTGAGGGAGGGTGTTGGAAATAAATCCCACATCGCCTGTGGACAATGTCTTGGGCCAGTTTATAAACAATGTGGCAAACCTCTTTTGTTGAACCGGTTTTCTGAGATGAGTTAGGCCTATGAATTTCTACGAGTGTTGGAATATTAACTCACCTATACCTTCAGCACCAGCAGCCCAACAGCAAGATCACCAGCCCACGTGCACCAGCCCAAATCAGATTCTCCAGCCCAATTGATCACTAGCACACCAGCAAAACACGTGCAGATTCACCAGCAGCAACACAGCAGAGTTCAACTCCTCCTTCCAGCTTCTAGTTTCTTCTACTCTCTTCTTATGTTTGTTATATTGTTAGTTTGTTAGATAATTGGTTAGTTTTTCTCTATAAATAGAGTAGGTTGCATTGTATTTTCCTTAAGCTTGAATGAATGAAATCATTCTTCATCTTCCCTGCCTTACTACAGCAGGCCTATCCCCTTTTTTATCCTCTATTTTTTTCTAGTTTGTTTTCTACTTCCTTTCATTCCTTGATTTTATCATGGTATCAGAGCAGGTTTCTGATTCTTCTTCTCTATCTTTTCCAAATTGAATCTATCAAAAAAAATTCCAAAATTTCATCAAAAAAAAAAAAAAAATTCTCGAATCTGATTCTGTGAATTAAAAAGCTTTAGCCAGATGCTCGATCCTGGTTCTATCAAGATTTAGCAACCCCTGTATCTTCTCGAATTCGATCCACAGGAAAGTTCGCAAGTAATGAGTTGAGGAATGCAAGCAAAATCCACCTCAATTAACTTTGGCCGGAAGGTAAAATAATGCACTGGAACTACTGATTATGCTTGACTGATTGTTGCCAGCTCAGAAGAGACTTCAATTTGTTAAACAAAACAGGACAGTGAATTGGTTCACTAGATGTTTGATGAAATATCGGAATGGATGAAAACTGAAGAGATGTTGTTCCTCTTCATCAAACTGAAATGAAAATGATTCGAAACAAGGATTTGTTTCATTGAAAACGGGCTTCCCAGGAAGCTTCACGAGATGAATGATTTATTCCCAGGTAGGGAATCAAAAACCAAACTGAAATGGAAATTGAAGATCGAACCTGCTAGAATGGCAGGCTTCACAAATTGATTTTATCTTCTAAGTGATGAAGATGTTGAATGAAGTTTTTGAAAATATTCATTCTCAAAGGAGAAGGAAGATAAACCGAAAAAAGGGCAGACAAAGTGTCTGTGATGATGAAGTTGTTCGAAGATATTTCCTCTCAAAAGAGAAGGAAGATTAACCGTGAAAAGGCAGATAAGTTGGTTTCAACATGTGAAGAATTGTCAAGCCAGGATGCTAAAATATATAACCAGATGGAGGTAGAGTATTATGCTGATGCCTGCTTGGATAAAGCAGATCTTGTTGATCATTTGGTTTCAAAGGAAGAAAAAAATAAATAAGAGCAAACCATTTTGAATTGTACAAAATACGTACCACTGCAGTTGTCAGGAGAAAAAAAATTCCTAGATGTTGCTTCTGAAGCTCTTGCAGAGTACAAGTATGTTGGCTCAGATTAGAGGGCTGATTTGGCTATAGCTTGCAGAATCCGAGAATAAAAGGAACCTGAAAGTGATTGCAAAGAGGAATTAAATGATGAAACTAGAGCAGATGTTTTCCAGACGAAGAAACAACAAAGTAAACTGATTCGAAACTTCCACCTCTACTATCCTTCTCTACGGTTCAAGATGTTCCATCTTGAGGGGGGAGTGTTGGAATATTAACTCACCTATACCTTCAGCACCAGCAGCCCAATAGCAAGATTACCAGCCCACGTTCTCCAGCCCAAATCAGATTCAATTGATCACCAGCTCACCAGCAACACACGTGCAGATTCACCAGTAGCAACACAGCAGAATTCAACTCCTCCTTCGAGCTTCCAGCTTCTAGTTTCTTCTTATGTTTGTTATATTGTTAGTTTGTTAGATAATTGGTTAGTTTTTCTCTATAAATAGAGTAGGTTGCATTGTATTTTCCTTAAGCTTGAATGAATGAAATCATTCTTCATCTTCCCTGCCTTACTACAGCAGGCCTATCTCGTTTTTTATCCTCTGTTTTTTTCCAGTTTGTTTTCTACTTCTTTTCATTCCTTGATTTTATCACAAACCTCAATAGAGTCCAGTTCAATTTTCCTCGCAATGTTTCGAGCTGTAATATGCTTGAGACAACGCAATGGATAACCTAAGACACGCTAATGAAGCTAGAAAAATAGTTTTCTTTCTTAAATTACAACTTAACAGGGGCTATGTCTGATCTTCAAAACAGTATGCTCACCACCCCAGAACCATAGAATTTAGAACAGGAACTGATTTAAATGTGCTCAAGTCTTGTTTCATTTCATCATGCACCTAGTAAGATGCTTGATAGGCTCATGGTCACTGTGTGAACTGGACGCCGTTGATTTAGTGTTTGATCATATTTCAAAATTGCATAGTCTATCCTATTTTCCCATTAATATATCCAAAAGTATTGCCGGCATAATCTTGTTTTGGATAGAAAGGCACCGCCTCAGTCCTAAAATCGTTACTCATAATTGGCGCTAGCAGAGGCTTGATGGTTGATCTATTGGAAGTGAAAGAAGGTGTTTCTTCTTGATTATTAGCACATTCATGGACTTAATATAATCTTATCAGTCTCAGTTAGACCCTAACTTGGTCCATTCCTATTGGACAACTAACAATTTCTGTCAATTTGGACTCTGGGTGCGAGTTTTTTAAAGATTTAGTACTGAGTGTGGCACAAATGAAAGGTTTGGGCAAACTATGTAACTAAATGAAAGGTTTGGTACCGTAGCTGCAGTTTTCCCTAAAAAAATAAATAAACACAAATCTTATAAAAATATATTACAAATTATATTAAGATACAAAAAATTGATGATTATTCTTTGTGATCAAATTTGAATGTTCTATTGAAAATGTTGATTGTAATTATTTGTTGGAAATATACTAAATGTTAAGGGGTATTGTTGATTATAAACTAAAAAAATGTGAGGACAAAATGGGAAATCGAATGTTTACCACCTATTCCTACGATTTAAATATTGTTAAATAAGGTAAGTATCATTGACGTAGTTAGAATGCTCCTAATGAGTTTTGTCCAAGCTCGGCCTATACTTGAGCTGAATGCATGTCAATGCAATGTACGTTATAGGGCACGAATGGGCAGTGTTGAAATAATTGCTAATTTTATTTAATAATCATGATCGAGTAGGATAATTGAGATTTAAGCTAATTAATCATGTCATGATAATAATGTTAAACATTTGAAATTTAGGGTTGAAAACATGGTCAGTCGCCAATTTTTATAGCATTATTTCATTTGTCTCGAAACTTTTTTTGTTCCTAGTATGTCATTAATTCGATAGAAATTAAAATTCAGATTTTAATATAAGTCAAAACCCAATAACTAAAGATCTACAACTTTTCAACCGCATATATCATCCTCTTTTATCGAAATCTACTAAAAATCTAATTTTAATCCCTTATATAGGTTAAGTTTCGTCTCCCGGCTAATGGAAAAGCGTCTTCTCGGATGTTCTTCTTTTTTTCTTTTTTTTTTCATTTTCCTTTTATTTATTTTATTCCATTATAAAAGGCCAATCTAATTCTACAGCACAACAAAGAAATCAATTGGGTAACTGAGGATAAAGTAGAATATAGGACAAAAATAAGTGTAAAGATACCACGCACATAATGCTTTACTTCTTTAGTGACAATTTAATCATTAGTCACTAAACTTTTACGAAAATTTATTAGATTACTAAATTTTAATTTATCTCAATTCATCATCGAACTTCAATTTAGTTTAAACTAAATTACTAAAGTGCAATTTTGTTTCAATTTTCATGACTTGGTCACATGTCGTGACTCTAAATTGATGAAAAATGATATTTTTTAATGTTATCGCAAGAGATCTGTTAAGTAATCGTCTCATAGCATACCGACTAACCATAATGTCGAGTCATAAAGTGTTAAAAAATACAACCACTTGCACACTTTTTAAATTTTTTAAACTAAAAGCATTGTCACAACCGTCGTTCTACCATAGTACTGACTTTTGCCAACAACATTTCTTAAAGAAACCAATAGATATACCTAGCAGAAGGACATGAGCACCTAAAAAGGCTTGAAGAGACAATGGTTGGCTCGAAACATTAAGAGGAAATAGAAAAATTCGAATAAAGAGGTACTCAACCCTATGGTCCGTAGATTTGGAAGGAATGTATGTAGTGATGAAAACGGGGTGGGGCGGAGATAGGGTGGCCATTACCATTCTTGGCCCGTCGAGAATTTTCTGGAGGCATGACTTGATAAGTATAGTTTCTACACTTATTCGAGATCCTAAATGATGATATTTTATTATTTTTTGGATAAAATACTATCTAACTTGTGTTATATTTTATTTTGTAGGCGAAGAACGAGGCGCAATCATCAATCAAAGGCAAATTATACAAGTTTATTAAAGAATATTCATCCATTTTCGAGATTCAAGCTAAGAAATTGGATTCCTCCGATTCCTTCATTATTTCTTGATTCAGGTGAAGTCTTTTCATTATTTTTTATATAGTTTAATAATTAGGATGGTTGGCTAGGTTTTTCAATTGTATTGGATGAATATTGAACCTTATTTTCATTTATTTTAATTCAAGACATCAATTTATGAATTTCGTGTTATTATTTGATTGATTTTACAAACTCATTACACTACTTATTGCTTGATCACCAATGAAGTAGTTTGTTGCTTTTTTTAGTGTAGGAATGCTCACAATGAGTTTAGAGCGTGATAAAATCAAAATGTGTAGTTAAAATTCGGAATAATCCCTTTCACATATACAATCTTGTTGATAATCTAAACAAAATGCATGACTTTTATATGAATTCAGATTAGGAATAAGATCGTCTCGTGTTAGTCATAAGTTCGTGTATCTTGGAAAAGAACATTTAGCATAGTAACTTTATCGATTGTTAAAAAATGCATGAATTCACTAGATTAATTATTGAGAATTGAAATAGATGGAAATAGAGGGATTCACGATTCCAATACAAGCATTCACATATTAGAAAAATATCATATTTGTTTTCTTAGAGTAGAAATTAGTATAAGCAACAAAACACAATTCTCTTTTGTAGCTACATTTCGAATTTGATAAAAACTATTTAACTAAAATTAGAAATTATTTCTCGTGGGAATGATACTCTTAACTCACATATTTTATTACTTGTATAACAGTCACGTACGCTTGCGGGTTTCGCGTGAACATGACAGCAAAGGAAAAATCCTTAGTTACCATCTCGTTTCAATAATATTTTTTACCTTTTAAATATACTTTAAAGTGTTAAATACAAAAATTAAATAAAAAGTTTCGACTCTAGTTTGCAAAATTTTAAGGCAAGGACCATGCTTCGTTCCCATCTAGTTTACCATTCGGGACGGGCAATGCTGGGGTAGGTTGGAGTAGGAAATTTTGTAATCCTTAAATGTGTGGGATGCTCGCAACAATAACTACTGATTGCACTACTAAATGATATACGATATGAAGAAACCTTCTGTTTTCAGGGTGCCATGAAGCGATATTGTGAAAGATGAGTTATAGTGTAGCTATCAACTAAGCAATTTCTATTAGTTTGGATGACAACAGATGATGAAATGTGACGATAGTGAATTTTTACTATTTCGAGGCTTAGCTAAACAAGCTCTAATTCCTTGTTCGATCTTTGTCCTTATATAATTCATCATACATCTCATGTAGCCATGAAAAGATTTCTATTCACTGTTAATATAATTTTAAGTATATCATATGCAAGCAACAAAATGGCTACTTCTTTTTGTTGAGAAATGGTGTTCAAAATAAATAAATGGGAAAAATGATGAAAAATTGAGAAATGGACAAAATTGGGAAAATGGTGGCCTATGCGACCCATAGGCAACTGCATGGCCATCATCAGGGACTTTAAGTCCCTGATTTTGTCCCTCTATGCGACCGCATAGAGTTACTCCACATAGAGGAAAGTTTTGGCCATTGGAGGTCGTTTTTGTCCGTTATATTTTTGAACTTTGGTGGCTTTTCACTTAATTTTTGGCACTATTTCTTGCTTCTGGTCTAGGCCTATATATAGGACATTTATGTTCAAGATCTTTTAGTAGTGTAAGCCGTAGTTATTGTTGCGAGCATCCCACACCATCATTCAAGTTTCTACTAACAGCATTGAAGATCTTTTACATACTTGATCTGGAATTAACACCATTACCGGAACCTACAAATGGAGAAACTAATGTGGTAAGGGCTGAAGACAAAAAGGCCAAGAAGATGAACTCATATGCCTAGGTTACATTCTGAATGCCTAATCAGATCGATTATATGATCTCTCACCAATACTTCATTGGCAAAGGAGATTTGGAATGCTCTAGAGAGTAAGTATAAAGCGAAAGAAGAAGGTACCAAGAAATTCTTAATTTTAAAGTATTTTGATTTCAAGTTTCTAGAAAATATTCCATTGCTTCCCCAAATTCATGAATTGCAAGTATTAGTCAACAAATTAAAGGCTGTGAAAATTGAAATCCCGGAGACCTTTCAAGTGAGGGTTATAATTGCTAAACTTCCCGGAACTTGGAAAGGATACTGGAAGAAAATTATGCATAGTTCCGAAAACTATTCTTTGGAACAATTACAAAAATATTTACGCATTGAGGAAGAGTCAAGAATGAGAGAGAAAATGAGAACTCTCATAAAAGCACTTCTAAGGCGAACGCGGTAGAGAAACTGAACAGCCTGCAAAATCCAACAAAAGGAAGCCTTCTAGGAACTTCAACAAGTTCGAGAAGAAGACCAAAGGAGGGTGTTTTGTGTGTGGAAAACCTAGGCACTATGTAAAGGAATGTAGACACCGTAAACAAAGCAACTTCGAGGGTAAAGTTAATTTCATCAAAGAAGACAACATTGTGGACACCATTAGCGAAATCAATACAATAAAGGGAAAGGTTCCCGGTTGGTGGTATGATACATGTGCAACTATACATGTATCATATGATAAGTCATTATTCAAAACTTATCATGAAATTGATGGAGACCAAGTGATTCAAATGGGAAATGAGGTTAGATCAAAAGTAATTGGCAAGGGAAATGTTGATATCATTTTCATTTCTGGGAAGACTATTGCTTTGACAAATGTACTTCACATTCCCGACATGAATAGAAATCTAGTTAGTGAAAATCTTTTGGGAAAATCGGGTATAAAAAGTGTATTTGAATCCGGTAAACCTGTATTATCCCTTAACGGAAAATTTGTTGGAAAAAGCTATTCTAGTGAAGGAATCGTCAAGCTATGTACCGTTGACAACTCTTTAAATAATAAAGTTGATTTTGCTTATGTTGTTGATTTATTTTCATTATGGCATACTAGATTAGGTCACGTTGGTAAAAGTACTATGCATAGAATGATGAAATGTGATTTAATTTCATATGATGCAAATAATGTCTTTAAATGTAAAACATGTGTAGAAGCTAAAATGATTAAAAAAACCATATCAAAGTATCAAACGAACCTTTAGTATTTTAGAGTTAATTCATTCGGATATATGCAAACTAAATGGTATGCAAACTAGAGGTGGAAATAGGTATTTTATTACCTCCATTGATGATTATTCTAGATATACTTATGTCTATCTTATGAAGCATAAATATGAGGCATTTGATATGTTTAAGATTTATAAAAGTGAAGTTGAAAATCACTTAAGAAAGAAAATTTAAAACTTAAGAAGTGATAGAGGTGGAGAATATTTCTCAAGTGATTTTAAAATTTTTTTGTGAACAATATACCATTATTCATCAATGTTTTGCTCATAGGACACCCGAACAAAATGGTTTGGCTGAAAGGAAAAATAGGACCTTAGTTGAAATGATTAATGTTATGCTTACATATGCTAAGTTGCCATTTAACTTGTGGGGTGAAGCTTTATTAAGTACATGTAAAATATTAAATTGAATTTCATCAAAACATACTAAGGTTTCTCCTTATAAATTATGGAAAGAGAGAAAACCAAACATTGTATACTTCAAAGTGTGGGGGTGTCTTGTGTATTGCAAGAACATGAATCCTAACCGAACCAAGTTGGGTCCAAGAGGCATTAAATGCGCCTTTGTAGGATATGCTAACAATAGCAAATCTTACATGTTATTGAACTTGGAGACTGATGTGATTATCGAATCAAATGATGTGGAGTTCTTTGAGGATTCGTTATCTTCAAATAATGAATTAAGGGAAACTCTTAAAGATATCTCTAGCTCAAGTAGAACACAAGATGAAGCATCTTCTAAAGATGTTAATGAATCTAGTGAACCACGAAGAAGCAAAAGAACTCGAATTGTGAAGTCCTTGGGATCGGATGAAATTGACTCTCAACTTATTTCCTTTTACTTGGAAGAGTGAAATAGTGTGAATGTTGTAAGAATAATTCCTTTTGTTCTACAAGTTAAACCGACCCTAAAATATATAAAGAAGCTATGACTTCTTGTTATAGCATTTTTTTTTGGAAAGATGCGATTAAGGACGAAATGGATTCGATAATGTCAAATAACACTTGGGAGCTTGTCGACTTGCCACCCGGGTCCAAATCTATTGGATGCAAAAGGGTGTTTAGGAGAAAATATAGCGTTGGTGGTTATCTTAGTACCTTTAAGGATAGATTAGTAGCCGAAGGCTATCGACAAAAGGAAGGAATCGATTATTTTGATACATATGCATGGGTAGCTAGAATAATGTCAGTTAGGATATTATTTGCTCTAGCTTCGATATATGACTTGCGTGTTCATCAAATGGATGTCAAGACGACATTCT
This sequence comes from Fraxinus americana, assembly GCA_035079005.1. NCBI lineage: Eukaryota > Viridiplantae > Streptophyta > Magnoliopsida > Lamiales > Oleaceae > Fraxinus > Fraxinus americana. The sequence continues at coordinate 9,329,649 of CM068721.1, read as the reverse complement.
TGAACAGGGATCTCGATGAGGAGGTCTATATGGAACAACTTAAAGGATTTGTTGTACCTGGAAATGAACACAAGGTGTGCAAGTTAGTAAAATCATTATATGGTTTGAAGCAAGCACCTAAATGGCATGAGAAATTTGACTTACCTATAATATCATTTGGTTTTAAACATAGTAGCGTAGATAAATGTTTGTATTCTAAATTATGTGATAATTGTATAATGTTGTTTATATGTTGACAACATGTTGATTATGAGTAATCACATGTACGAGATAAAGAAACGAATAAGTTTCTATCTTCCACATTCAAGATGAAGGATTTTGGACAAGTGGATACCATTTTGGGTATCAAAGCCTTTAAGACTAGTGGGGGTTATCATCTTAGTCAATCACATTATGTTGAAAATGTGATTAATAAGTCCAAGCATTCAAACATAAAAGAATATAGTACCCCAATTGATCCAAGTTCGAAATTAATAAAGAATTATGGAAGGGCTATTGCTCAATTGGAGTATACAAGTGCTATTGGTAGTCTTATGTATGCAGTTCAATGCACAAGACCAGACATAGGCTATTTAATAAGTAAACTTAGTAGGTTTACTAGCAATCCGAACAATGATCATTGGAAGGCCATTGGAAGATTTCTTGGATACTTAAAGAAAACTAAAAACTTGGGACTTCAATATACAAATTCCCGGCTGTATTGGAAGGGGTTACTGATGCTAGTTGGATATCTAGAATGGATGAAAGTAAATCCACTTCGGGTTGGGTATTTATTCTTTGAAAAGGAGTTGTTTCTTGGAAATCAAAGAAACGGACATGTATAACACACTCAACTATGGAATCCCAATTTGTTGCACTATCGAAAACTGAGAAGGAGGCCGAGTGACTTAAGGATCTCCTATATGAGATACCTTTGGGCAGGGGCGAATCCAAGGTCCAAGGTCAGCTAGGGCGGACCGTTGACCGTGGGACGAACACCGTTGACCATTGACAATCAAAGATCATAATAATGAGTTTATTTATTAATATTTAATTAAATAATATTAAATATTCTTCAATTTTTATGTAAATGCAACAAAACGTAAAAATTATATACATATGAAAATATAATTCAATAAAACTCGAAGTACCAAAAAAAATACACGATACAACCTTACCCTATAAATATGAATTTAGACAATTGCATTATACGTGTCTTATACTTTGAAAAGTTAAAAGTTACCTTTCCATTGCAATCAGAGTCATATTTTGAAGATAACTGAGACATTAAAAAGCACTTTCCTAAATTAATAAATTGATGAAGTATTGAGAACAACAAATGCTAAATTATTTACATTTAAGTATTTGCAGGTCAATAGGAATAGGAGAACAAATTGGAATTAAAGACAATAAATCAGAACTCAGAAGAATAAAGCAAACAAACTTCGCAAGAAACAACGAAGAATAATCAAAAAATATGTGAAAAGGCAAAGGAAAAAGACACAAAAACTGCTTCAGTAACCGGAATTAACTGAGAATGCTTATGCATTTGTCAATTCCAGTCTATAGATTAATATTTATCTTCATAACCAATTCCAACCAACAAATCATCTCTCTTTGGTTATGTAATCATAATTCTTAGGGTTACGATTGCTTACAGTGACACAGTCCGGTCGGCGTCGATGGACGGTGGTGGCGACGACGACAAGTCGACAACAGCAACCGGGTAGAATAAGTGGAGAATGAAGAAGGGTTTGTTCGCCTGTTTGCGGTCGCCGACTCGCCGGGTTGGGTATTTCGATTGCTACCTCAAATCTCAATAGTTTCAAATCACAAATCACTCAAAATTACAAGAATTCCACCAACAAATCTCACCCTCAAAACCCAGAAACAATTTCACAAGCAAAGAGAGATGGATCCAGCAAATGATCTGGTGGCTTCCTCCCCCACACATTCCTCCATTTCTTCTTCTGATCTCGTATTATTTATCTATCTCCAAATCAATTGGTTGGGCCAAATATATGTTTTTTCAAAAAGGCCCAACTCTCAGCCCAAACAAAAGGGCCCCAAAAAAACCCAAAATTTTCATTTCATTTCATTCATCTTCTTCTTCCTCGGTTCATCAGTCCTCCCCTTCTTCCAGCTCTGCAACTTCCACCTGGCGGCAGAGGCAGTCATCTTCTTCACTTCCTGGCGGACGGCGACTGTTACTGAAGCTCCCAGCGGATCCAGCACGGGCGGCCGCGGGGGCTGGCCAGGTGCTGGATCCGCCCCTGCCTTTGGGACCGAAGATAACATCTTCTATATCTATCATGTGTGATAGTCAAGCCATGTTAGTAAATGAGGTATACAATGGAAAGTCTAGACATATGAGTCTAAGACACGACTACATAAGAAAATTAATTAAAAGTGAAATAATTTTCCTAAATTATTTAAAGTCGATTGAGAACATGGCGGATCCTCTAACTAAACTTCTAAATAGAGATTTAGTAAATTCTACTTCAAGTAGGATGGAGTTGAAACTCTTAAACTAAAAAAAACTCACCAATGATGGCAACCCTACCTGTAATTACTTAAAAGGTAATTCACGGGTTCAAAGGGTAACAACAAGTCATTCGATATGTGGATAGTTTCAGCATTATTGATATTCAAGATAACCCTATCCTAGTTATAATAATGAAGTGAGGGATGAGTTTTTAACTCTTAATGAAGTTCAGTACTAATTACAAGTATCTTAAAAGTAACAAAGATATTGGAAGAACTTCACCTAAATAAACTTTGAGGTGGTGCCGCCTCAATAGAGAGTTAGATTTTCTCTCTTAAAAGTTTGTTGAAAAGGATGAACGCAAGGTCATAATAGCTCTAAGTGAGTTTGAGAAACTTGAGAACACGTGATACTTGTGTGTGTGTGTTCTTACCGGTATTGTTACATTGAATCATTGGTTCAAAGCTTCCATGCTACCTTTAATTCCGACTTTACCTTGTTTGAATTACACTATGGTTAGATTCAAATCGAAATATATCTAATCCTTATTCATGAGTATCGTATATTTTGAATATCAGACTTTATTGAATTTTGAATAAGTGGGGGATTGTTGAGAAATGGTGTTCAAAATAAATAAATGGGACTCCCACGAGTGCAAAAAGATATCGTGAGTTCTATTGCTTCTGAATGTTTAAATGTGATTATGAAAGATGTTCGTGGTAGTTTCTTTTCAATTTTAGTTGATGAATCTCGAGACATTTCAGTGAAGGAGCAAATGTCGGTTGTTATTCGTTATGTGAAGAATGGGCATGTGTTGGAACATTTTGTTGGTGTTCGTCATGTTACGAGTACCACAGCTATATCACTTAAGGCTGCAATTGATCAATTATTTTCGGAGCATAGCTTAAGTATATCTAATTTGAGAGGTCAAGGATATGATGGAGCTAGTAACATGCGAGGTGAGTATAATGGACTGAAAGCACTTATTTTGAAAGAAAATCCAAGTGCATATTATATTCATTGCTTTGCTCATCAACTTCAGTTAGCTCTTGTAGCTGTGGCACAGAAACATCCGAAGATTGAAACTTTCTTCACTACTGTACACAGATTGGTGAATGTTGTTGGTGGATCGGCGAAAAGGAGTGATGTTATTCGAGAGAATCAAAGGTTGAAAGTTCTTGAAGCAATCAGTGTCGGTGAATTATCAAGTGGACGAGGTCTCAATCAAGAAACTAGCCTTCAGCGTCCTGGTGATACACGTTGGGGGTCTCATTACAGTTGTTTAACAAATTTGATTGTCATGTTTTCAACCATAGTTGACGTTGTTGAGATGATTGCTACGGACACTACAAGTACCGGAACAAGAGGTGATGCTTGTATATCATTTGAGTTGATGTACAAATTTGAATTTGCATTTAATCTACATCTTATGAAAAAGATTCTGGGGATTTCAAATGAATTGTCAAAAGCATTACAACGAAAGGATCAAGATATTGTCAATGCTATGAGATTGGTGCAACTATGTAAAACACGGCTCCAAATGATGAGAGATGATGGATGGGATTCTTTCTTTGGGGTTGTTTGTTCGTTTTGTGAAGCTCACGAGATCAATGTTCCTAATATGGATGATATGTTCATAACTTTAGGTCGTTCACGGCGTGAGACAGTGACAAATTTGCATCATTATCGTATTGAAATGTTTTATGCTATCATTGATATGCAACTTCAGGAGTTGAATGATCGTTTTTCTGAGATAAATAGTGACTTGCTACTTTGTGTTGCATGCTTGTCTCCAAATAACTCATTCGATGCTTTTGACAAAAACAAAGTGATTCGACTATGTCAGTATTATCCGTTTGATTTTGACGCAACAGATATCTCAGAACTTGATGATCAGTTAGATACATACATTCTTGACATGCGCACATCTGAAGATTTTGAAGGATTACAGGGTATTAGTGATCTTGCACAGAAGTTGGTTGCAAAGAATAAACATGAAGTGTATCAATTAGTCTACAAGCTTGTGACATTAGCATTAGTTCTTCCCGTGGCTACTGCTACAGTCGAGAGATCCTTTTCTGCGATGACTTGTGTCAAAAATCGTCTGCGCAATCGTATCGGAGATCAATGGTTGAATGATAGTTTGATTGCATATATTGAGAAAGATGTATTTGACAAGATTGGAAATGATGTAATTATGGAACGTTATCAAAATATGCGAACACGTAGACAACAGTTGTAATAAAATATCTATTTTTTCGTCTTTTTTTGAAAGTTTGATTGTGCCCCCCCTGTTCAACAAGTCTGCGTCCGCCCCTGAATGGGAGAAATGATGAAAATTTGAGAAATGGACAAAATTGGGAAAATGGTGGCCTATGCAACCGCATGGCCATCATCACGGACTTTAAGTGACTGATTTTGTCCCTCTATGCGACCGCATAGAGGAAAGTTTTGGCCGTTGGAGGCCTTTTTGTCCGTTAGATTTTTGAACTTGGTGGCTTTTCACTTAATTTTTGGCACTATTTGGTGCTTCTGGTCTGGGCCCATATATAGGACATTGATGTTCAAGGCTTATAACATGAAAAACACTTGAGATCAATATATCATTTCACATCAAAGATCAAAGTCTGATTTTATCATATTCATATATTACTTATGTTTTCTCAAGTTTTGGAGAATTACACTTAGTGCTTGAGTGTTAACTCATTACAAGGCTGTTTAATCCTTCAAACCATTTGCCGGTATTCCTTCAAGCATATTTACAATCCGGAGAAGGGGCAAATATAGTTTGAGGACAGCGATTACGAGTTCAAGCCTTCCATTTTGTTTGTGTTCGTTGCAGATTATTGCTGATTTTTTGTGTGTTTCTTCTCCAACTTCGGTGCCATTTCCAACACTTTTTTGATCAGACGATCAAAATTACTGAATTTTCTATAGTTGAATCTCTCTGCTTCATGAAACTGTCCTAAATAGTATGAAATCACAATCTATATTCTTGTTTTATATCCACAGTATGAGAAGCAAACACGTAAACAGAATGAAAAAAAAAATTACATACCACCAAGAAAAATATTGAGATGAACGAAAATCAATTGTAAAAGCTCAAACCACGGGATTTTTAGTACTTTATGTGCTCAATTTCAGGTGAAAAATGCATGCTGCATTAGATATTTGCTTGTCTTGTGATGGTAGAATTGCCATTGTATTGACATTCCAATACTCATCACTCTTCATTTCTTCTCCATAGACCCATTCCTCTTCTTTCTTGGTTTCAGATTTACCAGTATCTGGACATGCAATGGAAACTTTTCTCCATTTCCTCCACATTTTCAGTATTATGTAAAGCAAACCCAAGCATACCAATGTGGATGTAAAGACAATGGCCACTATGATTCCTGCAACTGATGATTCTGATACCCACTTTCTTTCGTGTCATGTTGATTCCGAACAGGATGATAAAGGTGGGCAGCATAGCTTTCCACTACCCTGGACAGAACTCAATGGGAACCCTGAAAAGGTTGAAGTAAGCTGACCTTTCAGATGATTGCTCGACAGGTTTAGCTTGTGGAGACTTGATAATTTTCCAAGTGAAGGTGGGACTTTTCCTTCAAGTTGATTGAATGAAAGGTTCAATCTTTCTAATTTCTCGAGATTTCCAAGAGATGAAGGGATTTCACCTAAAAGTTGATTGAAACTCAGGTCTAAGATTACTCGTAGTTCAGTGACTGTGCCTATCTGAGATGGTATGGTACCGATTAGGCTATTTACGGAAACCCTGAGCTCATACAGCTTCTTGCATTGCTGAAGTGTTTGAGGAATTGTCCCAGAGAGATTGTTCTTCTGAAGATTTAGAACATTTAAGGAATTGAGGTTTCCAATCTCGGGAGGGATGGCTCCTGACAATTTGTTGGTGTGGAGAGAAAGCTTCAGTAATTTTGAACAGTTTCCTAGTTCTGCCGGTACTGCTCCATTGAAATTATTGGATGAAAGATCTAGTTCGTGAATGCTCCCTAACCATGTAGGAATCGACCCAGAGAATTGATAATTATTGAGGAGAAGATGACTAAGTTTTTCCATTCCAGAAATCTCAAATGCAAGCTCTCCTGTCAAATTGTTGAACGACAAATCGAGAAGATCAAGCACCTTCAGCTGGCTAAACTCGGAAGGAATGTTACCAGAAAGAAGATTTTGGGCTAGGCGAAGACGCTTCAGGTTCTTTGACATGGCAAGTCTCAAACGAATGTTACCCGAGAAGCTATTGTTGGTCAAGTCTAGAACAGTTAAAGAATTTGAACCCAAGAGGGGAGAAATGCTACCTCTAAATTTGTTATGAGAGAAGTTAACAATGCTAAGGTTTTTGAGAAGGAAGAGGACTTCTGGAAGTGGACCTTGGAATGAATTGTTGTAAAGAGTAATGAGAAACAGGTCCGAAAGGAATCGAAATGTTGGTGGCAAAGGTCCACAGAATTTGTTATCAGCCAAGACGAGCCGTAATAGTTTTCTGCAATAGCCCAAGCTGGATGGAATTGGGCCAGACAAGTCATTCTGCCTCAGTTGAAGGAGAACCAGATTTTCGAGCTTTCCAATTGTTGGAGGAATAGCCCCTGAAAAATGATTTCCAAAGAAATCAATTTCTGTCAAGCTGTAGCAGTTTGTTAACTCGTTTGGAATGCTCCCAGACATTTGGTTGTCATAGAGGTATAGAACGCTTAATCTTTGAAGCTTCCCTATTTCCGCAGGGTTCCAATATATGGGGGCAGAGTTCCAGTAAAACTGTTGTTGTTGAGCAGGAGATCTTTGAGGCTCTCTAGATTGTGGAGGTTAGGTGGAAGAGCTCCCTCGAAGTTGTTACCAGAGAGATCTAGCTGTTCGAGTGATGAGCAATTTAACAGATCCACAGGGAATTTCCAGGATAGATTGTTGTCGGCCAGAAAAAGTTGGCTCATATTCGAATTTCGGATGCAAAGATTAGCTGGAAGGCTACCTGTCAAAACGTTCTCAGATAGTACTAAGGTTTCAAGATTCTTCAGCTGAGTGTTGAGAAGGTTTATTGGCCGTAAGAGATTATTTTTCGACAAGTCCAGCTTCTCAACCTTCACTAATTGGTTAAGCTCCGAAGGGATTTCACCTTCTAAACTATTTTCTTGCAAATTCAAGTACTTCAAATTCGAGACCAGGTTGAACTCAACAGGAATTGATCCAGAGAGGCTATTGTTGGCCAAGTTTAGGATTTTAAGTGATTTGAGCTTCCCGAATGAACCTGGATTTTTCCCTTCAATACCATTGTTTGATGCTGCAAAATTGTGAAGCTTGGTGTGCTGTCGTAGGCACCCAAAAATAGTCCTTAAACCTCTAAAACTAATGCAGTTATGGAAGTAAGGGTCGATCCCACGAAGAGTGTGTAATTTAACAATTTATACTTCGTATAAAGATTGGGGGGTTTTGTTTATAACGAAATCAATCTTATAACAAATAATAATGTAAATTAATGAGTTGTATTAAATCAATTAAACGAGTCTTGATCAAAGTCAACTTCCACCATTGGAGATTTATAACCATTCATCAATCCACAAAAAATAATCAATCCACATTCACAATATTCATCGTTGGAATAAATTCATATTTCTCCTTAATTTTAGTTAATCAGAAACCAGCGTTCTAATTAACCCTAATTATCAAATAATCTCAGACCAACGCTAAAGATTCAATTTAATAACAGCTTTAAACAATAGAAAAATCGATGAACTAGATAATACAAGCCCCAGCGGTTGCATTCAATCTATTTAAACATTCTTCTTAAAATTCAATAACATCTATCGCAGAAAATTATCAAATCCTAGTGCTTCACAAGTTAAATGATTCAAACAATTACGGATTTGAGATTTAACTTAGCTATAGATTGCAATATATGAAAAACTAATAGATCTCTTAGCAATCAAACATGGCAATCATAAAATTATGCATAGAAGAATATTCAATATTGAAAATATAAATTGAACAATGAAAATAGGTGGATCTCACAGTTATAATGCTTTCCAAGGCTTCGGTATCCTTCAATCAATCACCAAGAGTTAGTTACACATGATAGATCTAAGAAAAATAAAGAGAAAATAGGTTGGAGGCGTTCTCTTCTCCTTTTCGTGTGTTCTAGGGTTTACAAATATCAAAGGAACTTGTTTCCATAAGTAGTGGAACGGAATTAGGAAACCAGAAAATCGTGTCACCAGAATGTACTATGCGGTCACATAGTTATAGGTCATGCGGTCGCATAGAACAAATAAATTCAGCCCTGAAACTCTCGGTAATGGTCTATGCGGTCGCAAGAAATTAACACTATGCGACCGCGTAGTGTTAATTTTTCTTTGCCGAACAGCTTTTAGTATTTTGAGCATAACTTTCTCTACCGAAGTCCAATTGAGGTGATTCAAGATGCCTTGGAAAGCTAACACAAAGGGCTAAAACATTTTTTCAGAAAATATCTTCGAATTAGATCAGTTTCCATGTCCAAAATTGGTCTCAATATGAGGCTGAAAACCAATGCAAAACTTTTCAGCTTGAAAGTTGATATGTGATAATGTCTTGGCTATATTTCATCCCTTTGACTTCTTTCTTCATCCAATTGGTCTCTAACACTCTCAAGTCTTCATCATGAGGTCCGATACAACTTTTGAATATTTGTACTTTGGTTCCCGAACTTTCGCTTTCTTTCATTTTGGTCCTTTTCCCCTTATTTCTTCCAAATTACGCCATATCCATCGAATTGCCACCTAAACCAAAAATATGAGAATACTAAGTACATTTAGGCATAAAATAGTCATATGAGCGCATTAAATAAAGATGGAAAATGTGTATTTTATATTCCTATCAAATTCCCCCACACTTAGCTTTTGCTCGTCCTCGGGCAAAACTCAAATTTGATTCCTCAAAAAACCAGGTCAATATGCAAATAATATAGAACCATCAAACCTTTTCAAAACACATAAAATATCATGAATAAACATTCCACACAACTCATAATCAATTAGTAAACATTTTCATATAAAGATGGAGTAAACTAAATATGTAGACCCTCACGGATATAAGCATCCAACTCTCATGTGTTTAAAATGGTAAGTGTTTCGCTCAAATTCATTCCAATAAAGATGTTCTACCATATGCTTGCATATCTTCTCATTCGCCACCACTTAGATCACATGCTTTGCAAGAATCAAAAGGACTTTTCAAAGGTTGTAATGTGGCTTATGGTCAAGGCGGTAAATATTTGGGTAGGTGACTCATGAGCCATCGAAACTAGTGGAGTAAAGATAAATAGACTTAGCTTAAACATATATATAAGACATGTAAACCAACCACTCCACATAATAGCTTCATAATTTTTACATCTATCCCACACAAATCGAACTCTTTCTTGAGATGTAGGAAGAATTATGAATATAGATCTTTCTCATATTAAAATCACTCTCCTTCATCACTTATTTTCTTTTTTTTTTCTTTCTTTTCTTTTTTTTCTTCAATAATTCATTTTTTTTCTTCTTCATCTTGTGTTTTTTTTACAGAATGTAAACTCCAATTTATACACCAATAATGGAACTCCCTGAATTGACATAAAAAATTTGTTCCGATTCCAATAATAGCACTACCATAAATATTGATACCCCCACACTTATTTTCTTGCATATTCACACTTCTCATGACATTCAACAATACTCCACTATCTCTAAGGCTTGGGTTAAGACATTGTTTTTCCAGTTTAAAGTTTGTAATGCGAGTTTATACAAAGAAAAGGTAATAAGGCTCAAAGAGGCTCCACAATGGAAAATTCAATTACATGGTCGGCTATTTGGCTAAAGTGGCTAATTTAAGTAACAAAGATGGCCTTAATCATGTTCGTGCATGCATGTGTCAATGTGATCTTGAAGAGAATCAAGACAAGTTCTAGAGAGACAAAACCATGGAAGAATATCACACATGAAAAAATAATGAGACTGTTATGGATGTATCGGTCTAAAGGCTAAAAAATCTCACCGACTTTTGTCCACATAATTTAGTTACTACTATCCTCAAAGAAAATAACTGACTAATCAACTCTAAGTTGGATGATTATTCATTCAATCATGTTATGAGTTCTTCAAAAGCCTAATTAATTCTAGCAAATAACATACACAACCCAAAACAATCATTTAACGCTCAATTCATTTTCATGAAAAATCATGCAAAAATTTTCAAAATTTTTGAAATTTAAACTCAATCTAAATTTAAGTGCAATAAATCTAAATATCTAAATCCTCTCCCCCACACTTAAAACTTACATTGTTCCCAATGTAAGGTGAAATGCAAAGAAAAAGACAAAAATAACTAAAATATGAATGCGAAAAACAAAAAAAATAAAAAGATAAAGGAACGAACTCCCCTTGGGTTGCCTCTCAAGCAGCGCCTTTGTTTATTGTTTTTGGCTCGACTTATTGCTTTTTCCTTCACCCGTCATAGAATGGGTCTTCTAGATCCAATTGTGTCACGTCCTCCACCTGAAAACCTTCATAGAAAGGTTTGAGCCTATGACCATTCACCTTGAATACCTTTGAGGTTTCCAGACTCTGAACTTCTACTACACCATAAGGAAAGACATTAGTAATAACAAAAGGTCCAATCCAACGGGAACGCAATTTACCTGGAAACAGACGAAGCCGCGATTGGTATAGGAGGACTTTTTGACCTACTTCAAATTCCTTCCTAGAAATCATATTGTCGTGGAAAGCTTTCGTCTTCTCCTTGTAAATTCTTGCACTCTCATAGGCATCATTGAGAATTTCCTCTAGCTTTTGAAGTTGCAACTTTCTGTGTTCTCCACTCTCATCCATCTTCATGTTGAAACTCTTGACGGCCCAATAAGCTTTGTGTTCTAACTCCACTGGAAGGTGACATGGTTTCCCAAACACTAACCGGTAGGGTGACATACCGATGGGTGTCTTTTATGCAGTTCTGTATGCCCATAAAGCCTCATCCAAGCGCAAGCTCCAATCTCTTCTATTTGGGCAGACCGTTTTCTCAATGATGGATTTGATTTCCCGATTTGACACCTCCGCCTGACCATTAGTTTGTGGATGATATGCAGTTGACACCTTGTGGGTGACATGGTATTTTCTCAATAGAGCTTCCACAGTTCGATTACAAAAATGAGTGCCTCGATCGCTGATGAGGGCTCTCGGGATCCCAAACCTAGAGAATATATTAGACTTGATAAAATCTGCAACAATTTTAGAATCGTCAGTCCTGATGGCTTTAGCTTCCACCCATTTCGAAACATAATTCACAGCAAGCAAAATATAAGTAAAACCGAAAGATACAGGAAATGGTCCAATGAAATCAATGCCCCAAACATCAAAGATTTCACAAACAAGTATGGTAGTTTGTGGCATTTCAGTCTTTTGAGATATATTACCTGTTTTTTGACAGTTCTCGCATGACTTACAAAAGGAGTAGGCATCACGAAATAATTATGGCCAATAAAAACCACATTCAAGCACTTTTCTTGCTGTCCTTTTTGCTCCAAAATGTCCTCCACAAGTATAAGAGTGACAGAAGGTGAGGATGGAAGTAATCTCATTTTCAGGAACACACCTTCTAATCACTTGATCTGCACAATGCTTCCACAAGTATGGATCATCCCATCCATAATATTTTGCATCACTCTTTAGCTTGTCTCTTCGAGCCCTAGACAATCAGAAGGTAAAGTGTTAACAACCAAAAAATTTACAATGTCTGCATACCATGGTAGTATTGTGCCTGTAGAAAATAATTGCTCATCAGGAAAGGTTTCCTGCAATTGGAGTTCGGTATCCACGTTAGTTAAACGGCTCAGATGATCTGCAACACTATTTTTTGTTCCTTTTTTGTCTTTGATTTCCAGGTTGAATTCACTCAGGAGAAGTATCCATCGTATTAGTCTTGGTTTCGCCTCTTTCTTTGTCATCAAGTAACGCAGAGCTGCATGATCAGAATAAATAATCACTTTAATACCAAGTAAATAAGGACATAATTTTTCTAAAGCGAAAACAATAGCCAAGAGTTCTTTTTCAGTTGTGGTGTAGTTTCTCTGGGCATCATTTAGAGTTCTGGACGCATAATAGATGGCATGAGATGCTTTTCCAGTTCTTTGACCCAATACTGCTCCAACTGCAAAGTTGCTTGCATCACACATGATTTTAAAGGGAAAGTTCCAGTCAGAGGGTTGAATAATTGGTGCAGAAGTCAACAGTTCTTTCAACTTATCAAATGCCATTTTGCATGCCTCATCAAATTCAAAAGCCACGTCTTTTTGTAACAATTTGCATAGGGGTAACGCAATTTTAGAGAAGTCCTTGATAAACCTGCGATAAAAACCTGCATGTCCAAGAAAGGAGCGAACCTCCCGCACACTAGTGGGGTAAGGTAGAGATTGAATAATGTCAATTTTAGCTTTATCTACTTCAATGCCCTTAGCTAAGATAACATGCCCTAGAACTATACCTTGTTCTACCATAAAGTGACACTTTTCAGAATTCAACACAAGATTAGTTTCTATGCATCTTTTAAGGATTAACTCAAGATTATGCAAACAGTTATCAAATGAATCCCCATATACTGTGAAGTCATCCATAAAGACCTCTATGATATGCTCAACATAATCTGAAAATATGCTTACCATACACCGTTGAAAAGTAGCTGGAACATTACAAAGACCAAAGGGCATGTGACGGTATGCAAATGTTCCAAATAGACATGTGAAGGTTGTCTTTTCTTGATCTTCTGGGGCAATTGCAATCTGGAAATAACCTAAATAGCCATCAAGAAAACTATAGTAAGCATGACCTGCTAACCTTTCAAGCATTTGATCAATAAATGGTAAAGGAAATTGATCTTTTCGGGTCACAGCATTTAATTTCCTATAGTCTATACAACCCTCCACCCATTTTGAACACGGGTGGTAACCAATTCATCATTATGATTCTTCACCACAGTTATCCCCATCTTCTTAGGAACCACTTGAACTGGACTGACCCAACTGCTATCAGAGATAGGATAAATCATGCCAACTTCCAAAAGTTTGAGGACCTCTTTCTTCACTACATCCATCATGGTTGGATTCAATCTTCTTTGAGGTTGACGGGAAGACTTTTCTCCTTCTTCAAGCAAAATGCAATGCATATAGGTGGATGGACTGATTCCCTTGATGTCTACAATTGTCCAACCAATGGCTGTTCGATGCTTTTTGAGGACCTCCACCAATTTTTCTTCTTGCAATGTGGTCAGTTCGTTGGAAATAATCACTGGCAATGTTTTGTCATCTCCAAGGAATACATATTTAAGGTGAGTAGGGAAAGGTTTCAAATCCAGAACTGGGGCCTGCACAACAGAAGGTAGAGTCTTTTCATTAAAAACAGGCAAATCAACATATAAACCCCTACCTACTTGTTGTGACTTTGGAGGAGTGTTCAACATATCAGCTTCTCGCAAGCTGGGATTCAAAGTTAATTCATCACTCTATTTCTCTATACTCTTACAAATAGCAACCTCCAATTCATCCTTCCCATCAAGTTCAAAAATATCATGTGCTAGATCATCAATTACATCGATAGAATACACAGCATTATCATCAACAGAAAATTTCATGGCATCATAGATATTAAATGTAATCACCTCACCATCAAATTCCATGGTCAATGTACCATTATGAACATCAATTTTAGCTTTGGATGTTTTTAAGAATGGTCTTCCTAACAAGATAGGGCTAGTTTGATCACTATTTTCCATATCAAGCACATAAAAGTCAGCAGGAAAAACTAAGTCATTAACTTGTACAAGGACATCCTCAATCACACCCTTTGGGTAGGCATTTGATCTATCAGCTAATTGAATTACCACACCAGTTTTAGTTAAGGGAGCAAGTTTCAAAGAAGTATAAATGGAATATGGCATGACATTTATAGAGGCTCCTAAGTCTAACATGGCTTTCTCAAATCTGGTGTTACCTATCATACAAGGGATAGTAAACATACCTGGGTCTTTGCATTTTGTAGGAAGTTTCCTTTGAATGACTGCAGATACGTTTTCTCCAACTTTCACCTTTTCACACCCCTTCAGTTTCTGCTTTCTCTTAATAGTACACAATTCTTTTAAAAATTTAGCATAATGGGGTATTTGTTTAATAGCATCCAACAAGGGAATGTTCACCTCACATTTTCGAAAAGTTTCATAAAACTCCCTATTTGGATCATTTTTCCTAGATTCTACCAAAGCCTGAGGGAATGGGGCTACTGGTTTATAGTCAGATAGTGGAGGAAACTTACGTTTTGATGCATCATCCTTTGTTAGGTTACTTTTTTCCACAGTGATGTCCATGTCGTTCTTCTTGTCCTGTTCTGACGATGTAAGAACTTCATTTACTGGGGTTTCCACTTCCTTGCCATTCTTCAATATAATTGCACTTGCGTTCTCCCTTGGATTTACCACTGTTTGAGAGGGTAGCTTTCCCGAACTTTATGATTCTAGCTGACTAACCGCGCTAGCCATGTGACCCATTTGATTCTCCAAACATTGAATGCTAGCCTTGGTCTCCTGTTGAAATTGTAAGGTGTTAGTTGCAAGAGATTTAACAATATCTTCTAAAGATATTTCAGAGTTAGAAGATTGGCCCTGTTGTTGTCTAGGCGGGTACGGCTGCCTATATTGCTGAAAGTTTGGGCGATTTTGAGCAACACGTTGATTTGATTGTGAACTTCCATAGCTAAGATTGGGATGATCATAATTCCTTGTGGTTGTCCAGGGAAGCCACCCGCTGCATTAACTTGTTCTGTGGGTTCTTCTTGAAGAGTTGGACATGCACCAGTTGGATGTCCCATTACTGAACAAATTCCGCAAACCTTCGCTATCTGCACATTACCTGTGGCCATTTGACGAACAAGAGTAGTTAGATTCGCTATTTGTTGTTCAATGGATGAGACATTTACCTCATTAACTTATCTAGAAGGGGGGGGAGGTCAAATCTAGCACCAAATTGTTGAGAATTGGCTGCCATGTTTGCAATTAAATTTCTCGCTCATTCGGGAGTTTTATCAATCAAAGCTCCTCCACTTGCGGCTTCAATCATGCTCCTTTTTTGTGGGTTGAAGACCTTCATAGAAGTATTGGATGAGAAGTTGCTCACTGATTTGATGATGGGGACAACTTGCACATAATTTCTTGAACCGCTCCCAATACTCATGTAGAGATTCCCTGTGATCTTGTCTGACACCGCAAATTTCTTTCCTAATATTTGTTGCCCTCGAAGCTAGAAAGTATTTATCCAAGAATAACCTCTTCATTCCATCCCATGTGGTAATACTTCTCGATGATAGATAATAGAGTCAATCCTTAGCCGAATCCTTCAGAGAAAATGGAAAGGCTCTCAGCTTAATCTGTTCTTCAGTAATTCTCGTGGGTTTCATACTCGTGCAGACCACATGAAACTCCTTCAGATGTTTATGAGGATCTTCACCTGCAAGACCATGAAAAGTGGGCAAAAGGTGTATTAGTCCCGATTTAAGCTCAAATGTAGTAGTAACATCTAAAATAGGAAAAGTTATGCATAAAGGTTGTTGATTCAATGTAGGTGCTGCAAGCTCCTTCAAAGCCCTATTTTCGGCCATGGTTCCTTCTCCTTCAAACTCAAAATCACTTGCAAATGGGATGTTGGGATTGAGATTGATTTCTTCAAGATTCTGTCGAATGTCACTCCTTAACCTGCGCAAAGTTCTCTTAATTTCTGGATCGTACTGCAAATCACTTTGATTAGAAGAACGAGTTGTGGGCATAAACAAAAAGAACAAATGAAAATAAATTAAAAGGAAGCTAGATTAAGGAAAACAAAATAAATTTCTATGCTAAAATTTCTAAAAACAATAAAAGCCTAAAAATCCTAGAAAATTACGATTTTTTTTAAAAAAACGAAACAAATAACTAAAGAAGCACAAAAATAAATTAGCACCACTCCCCGGCAACGGCGCCAAAATTTGGTGTGCTGTCGTAGGCACCCAAAAATAGTCCTTAAACCTCTAAAACTAATGCAGTTATGGAAGTAAGGATCGATCCCACGAAGAGTGTGTAATTTAACAATTTATGCTTCGTATAACGATTGGGGGGTTTTGTTTATAACGAAATCAATCTTATAACAAATAATAATGTAAATTAACGAGTTGTATTAAATCAATTAAACGAGTCTTGATCAAAGCCAACTTCCACCATTGGAGATATAAATAACCATTCATCAATCCACAAAAAATAATCAATCCACAGTCATAATATTTATCGTTGGAATAAATTCCTATTTCTCCTTAATTTTAGAAAAATTGATGAACTAGATAATACAAGCACCAACGGTTGCATTCAATCTATTTAAACATTTTTCTTAAGATTCAATAACATCTATAGCAGAAAATTATCAAATCCTAGTGCTTCACAAGTTAAATGATTCAAACAATTACGGATTTGAGATTTAACTTAGCTATAGATTGCAATATATGAAAAACTAATAGATCTCTTAGCAATCAAACATGGCAATCATAAAATTATGCATAGAAGAATATTCAATATTGAAAATATAAATTGAACAATGAAAATAGGTGGATCTCATAGTTATAATGATTTCCAAGGCTTTGGTATCCTTCAATCAAGCACCAAGAGTTAGTTATACATGATAGATCTAAGAAAAATAGAGAGAAAATAGGTTGGAGGCATTCTCTTCTCCTTTTCGTGTGTTCTAGGGTTTACAAATATCAAAGGAACTTGTTTCCATAAGTAGTGGAACGGAATTAGGAAACCAGAAAATCGCGTCACCAGAATGTACTATGCGATCGCATAGTTATAGGTCATACGGTCGCATAGAACAAATAAATTCAGCCCTGAAACCCTCGGTAATTGTCTATGCGGTCGCAAGAAATTAACACTATGCGACCGCATAGTATTAATTTTTCTCTGCCGAACGGCTTTTAGTATTTTGAGCATAACTTTCTCTACCGAAGTCCAATTGAGGTGATTCAAGATGCCTTGGAAAGATAACACAAAGGGCTAAAACCTTGCTTCAGAAAATATCTTCGAATTAGATCGGTTTCCATGTCTAAAATTGGTCTCAATATGAGGCTGAAAATTGATGCAAAACTTTTCAGCTTGAAAGTTGATATGTGATAATGTCTTGGCTATATATCATCCATTTGACTTCTTTCTTCATCCAATTGGTCTCTAACACTCTCAAGTCTTCATCGTGAGATCCGATACAACTTTTGAATATTTGTATTTTGGTTCCCGAACTCTCACTTTCTTTCATTTTGGTCCTTTTCCCCTTATTTCTTCCAAATTACGCCATATCCATCGAATTGCCACCTTAACCAAAAATATGAGAATACTAAGTACATTTAGGCATAAAATAGTCATATGAGCACATTAAATAAAGATGGAAAATGTTTATTTTATATTCCTACCAAAGCTCTATGCAGCCACCAATCTCTTCCGATATTAGGCAACTGAGGCTGTTCATCTGCAAGTCAAGAAATTTTAGATTCTTCAAATTTGCAATCTCGTTTGGTATACTTCCATTAAGCTGGCAGTAAGAAAGGCCTAATACATTCAACTCTATCAAGTTACCAATGGTAAGCACAACTTGGCACGTTAATAAGTTGTCTCCTATTCTAAGAACTTGCAACTTCTTTAAATAGCCAATATCTGCAAGAATCATCCCGACTAGAGAATTAGAAAAGAGAAGACATTCCCTCAGATTTTGAAACATTCTGATATCGGGATTGATAGAGCCAGTGAGGGAATTCTTTGATAAATCGAGTGCTTCAAGAAAAGTTAGGTGTGAAAAATCTGCAGAATCCTAAATTCCAACAATCTCCACATTGACACGAATTTCACTCAAGGAATGAACCGGCTTTTTCAACAATAATAAAAAATTAATTTCTCCAACAAAAAATACAAAACTCCACCTCTTCCAATGAATCCAAATACTACCCTTGTAGAATTATCTCAGATTCCCAAAAAATTATAAAGATTTTACAACTTACCAAAATGGGTTGTAACACACCCCAAAGTAGAATCAACACCAAATGCTTCTAACAAAGGCTCCGTGTTAGATTGAACACCTTTTTTCTTCATTTAAAGCATGCTCAACAAAATCAACATCCACATACCTTGTTCCACCGGGTCTAACTCTAGCAACTGAATACAATGGCACCGCAGGTGATGGTGGCAAAGTGGTATTATCCATGTCTTCAAAGCTCCACTGAGCTGTATTCTTAAAATCTGACCCTTTTATGAGCTCCTAAAGGTATTGTGCCAAACTGAATGTCTACCACGGCACTGAACCTGTGCTAATTGAATCTTTCAAATTCTGTACGACCCTGCAAGATGTATAATTGAGACATTTTCCATCCCTCCAATACAACCTAGGAACCCTTATAAACCTTCAAAACTCCACCTCCACCAAATAACTCATAACCATTTGAATCAAGGGTGGACAAAGATATGAGATTCTTCTTCAAATATGGCACATGTCGAACCTGGACAAGTGTTCTAATCGTTCCATCCAAAAGTTTTAATCTAACTGTACCAATTCCAGTAACCTGACAAGATGCGTTGTTTCCCACAATGGCGACACCTTTGGAAATGATTTCATATGTAGCAAACAAGTCCTTATTAGGACACATATGAAATACACAATCTGAATCAAGAATGCAATCCTCTTCTGATTTAGACTCTATGTCAGAAATAACCAAGATATCTCCATCACTTACAATGTTCTCCGCGATGTCTGCTTTACCTGAAGTATCTGAATATCTACTTGCAGTCATCTTTTCTTTATTCTGTAATTTGTAGCAATCCTTCTTCAAGTGCCCCTTATTTTTGCAGTAGTTGCAAATTTGATTACTAGACTTCGACTTCAATTTGTCCCTTCTAGAACCACCATGAGCAACCAGGCCATCTCCATCTCTAGCCTCAGAAACCAGATGATTCATCTTCTCTTTTGAAAACAAAGCATCATAAACCCCTTCAATGGTGAGAGTATCACTATTATATAAGATCGTGTCTCTAAATGAAGAAAGTGAAACGGGCAATGAGCACAATGGATCAAGGCCAAATATTCTTCATCATACTTAACTTCCAATGTTTCTAAATCAGCGACGATCTCTTTAAATATAGCCAGGTGATCTTTCAGTGATCTTCATTCTTCCATGCAACGAGAGTATAACCGCTGCTTGAGATGTAATTTGCTTGTAAGACTCTTGGTCATGCATAATTGCTCCAACTTCAACCACAAAGTAGCTGCTGACCTCTCCTTCAAAATGTCCCGAAGAATGAAATTTGATAGATGAAGATGAACGTGAGAAATTGCATTTTTATCATTCCGTAATTTCTCTTCTGTGGTCATAGTTGCCGGTATCCTATCAATACCCAGCAATGCATCATCCAAATCCAGCTATGCGAGTACTGCACTCATCTTAACCTTCTATAGAGAAAATCTAGTGCTCTGATCCAAAGTGAAATGTCATACTTCATGGAAGTCATTACGAATAAAAAATCTCAAACAAATCAAACCTTGCGCTCTTGCGGAACTGCCGAACCTGGCGCTCTGATACCAAATGTTATAAAGCAAACAAGATACCAGAATAGCTCTGATACCAATTGTTGTAAAACAAACCACCAGATTGAGATGTTGAGGTTATATGGAAAATAATAATGAAATATATGATCAAACAAAAGAATAATAAAGACAAGAATATGGCTGAGAAATTAAGAGATTTTATTGACTCAAGAATAATGGAGAAGAGAGAAAAATTACAATAGAACTCATAATTCTAGTAATCTATTTTTTCACACTTAATTGTTGTATAGAAGAGTCTAGTATTTATAGAGAACATGTAGGGGACGTCTAAACCCTCTTGGTAGAGTTGTTGATGAAGTAGAATGCCAAAAAATCGAGTCCTAAATGAAATAGGAGAGAAAAAACTAAAAAAAGGGAAACAGAGCGGTAGCGCCTAGGCGCTACACCCCGGGCGACAACGCCCCGAGTGCCTGGGCGCTGGGTCTAGCGCCTGGTTACTACAAGGCTAGCGCCTAAGCACTACATTTCGGGCAAACTGTTAAAAAGTGTTTTTCTCCATTCCAAACTCTTCTACAAGTCTAATACTAATTTCCAACTCCCATTGGGCTTCCAAAATAGAACTTCAACTTGATATAGGATTTCAATAGCATTCCAAACTTGAATTTTTCTTGATGTTCACGACAATTAGAATTCTTCAACAAAAGAATTCGGGTCACACCCAAATTCTAACAATCTCCACTGTGAAACGAATTCAACTCAATGAATGAACCAGCTTCTTAAAAAATAATCAAAAAATTAATTTCTCCAACAAAAAATACAAAACTCTATCTCTTCTAATGAATCCAAGCACTACACTTGTAGAATTATCTCAGATTCTCGAAAAATCAAATAGATTTTATAACTTACCAAAATGGAACGTAACACACCCCAAAGTAGAATCAACACTAAATACTTCGAACAAAGGGTCCTTGCTAGATTGAACACTTTTTCTTCACTTAAAGCATGCTCAACAAAATCAACATCCACATACCTTGTTCCACCAGGTCTAACTCTAGCAACTGAATACAATGGCACCGCAGGTGATGGTGGCAAAGCGGTATTATCCATGTCTTCGAAGCTCCACCGAGCTGTATTCTTAAAATTTGACCCTTTATGAGCTCCTAAAGGTATTGTGCCAAACTGAATGTCCACCACGGTACTGAACCTATGCTGATTGACTCTTTCAAATTCTACACGACCCTGAAAGATGTATAATTGAGACCTTTTCCATCCTTCCAATACAACCTGGGCACCCTTATAAACCTTCAAAGCTCTACCTCCACCTAAGAACTCATAACCATTTGAATCAAGGGTAGACAAAGATATGAGATTCTTCTTCAAATCTGGAACATGTCGAACCTGGCCAAGTGTTCTAATTGTTCTATCCAAAAGCTTCAATCTAACTGTACCAATTGCAGCAACCGACAAGATGCGTTGTTTCCCATAATGACGACACCTTTGGAAATGATTTCATATGTAGCAAACAAGTCCTTATTAGGACACATATGAAATATACAAGCTGAATCAAGAATCCAATCCTCTTCTGAGTTAGACTCTACGTTAGAAATAGCTAAGATATCTCCATCACTTACAACGTTCTCCACGATGTCTACTAAACCTGGCGCTCTGATACTAAATGTTGTAAAACAAACAAGATACCAGAATAGCTCTGATACTAATTGTTGTAAAACAAACAAGATACGAGAATAGCTCTAATACCAATTGGTTTGAAACAAACTGCTGGATTGAGATGTTGAAGTTAAATGACAAATAATAATGAAGTATATGATCAAGTAAAATAATAATAACTAAAAAAATGGAAACAGTGCGGTAGTGCCTAGGCGCTATACCCCGGGTGCCAAAGCACTAACTACAGCTCGGGCGCCTGGGTGCCGGTGCTAGCGCCTGGGCGCTGCAAGGATTGCGCCTAAGCACTGCATTTCGGGCAAACTGTTCCAAAGTGTTTTTCTCTATTCCAAACTCTTCTTTAAGTCCAATACCAATTTTGAACTCCCATTGGGCTTCCAAAATAGAACTTCAACTTGATATAGGATTCCAATAGCACTCCAAACTTGAATTCTTCTTGATGTTCTCTACAATTAGAATTCTTCAATACTTCAAATATGTCAACAAAAGAATTCAGGTCACACCCAAATTCTAACACAAATTTATCGTTTTGAGTGTTTTCAGTTATAATTAAACCAAAATTTTCAAAACGCATTTTGAGTGTTTTCAAAATAATTTTTCAAAATGTCAAAAAGAATACATTTTCAACAATCTCAAAATGGACACTCAAAATACAAAATTGAAACTCAAAGAGAACAGAGTTTCAAAAGGCTTGATTTATGTAAAATGTCTCAAATATCGATATTATGAGAGCTCTTATATTTTTTCTAAACTCTATGACGGAGCCTATTTTCTTATTACTTTCAAGAGATGAATTGAGAAATAGTAAGTTTCATTCTGCACTTTCCCAGAAATGAGGATTAATTTGAACCACACATTATCTTAACTTAATTCTAAGTGGAAAAATTTGTGCTGACGCAATATCTTCTTATGTGCATCTCTTTCATGATTCGTTGTCACAGACCCTGTTCATAATAGTTACATTTTGGTGAAATTGTCTATATCCTTTGTTGGAAAAATATGATGCAAACTTTGTACTGGGAAGTTGGACAAAACTAAAATGTGCGGCAATTATTTTGAAAAATGAAATTGGACAGAATTTTGATTTTCTAAAAATGTAGGAAAAATAAGAATTTATAAAGAGATGAAATGAAGCGAAGTATATTAAATGCAAATCATCTTAAGACATATTTGGTTCATGCACTAGTGCTAATAGGATTAAATGGACATTTGTATCCTAAGATATATTTACAAATATGTTGATGATACTGTGGAAGGGCGTGTTGCTCCAGATAATAAAATTGGCCAATTTATATCGGATACTGTAGCATCAATTCCGAAATTATCACACATACATTAGATAAACTAGTGAATGATAGTCTGCAGGACCAATTACTATTACTTTATTTGTCAAGTATTACAAGAACACAACTCAGCTTAGCAGAAAAGTTGAACACAGCTGTTCAGATCCTGTAATAGATTTACAATTTGCTCGTCTGAAACTCGTGCAGATATGGCTCTTCCCATCATTTAATTAGTGTGGGTCATACGAGAAGAGGAAAAAGCTTTGGCTAATGCACAATTCAGTTCCCGATTTGAGCAATTTTGTCTCTGAAAAAATTTATAGTGTTCGCGTTGTTATTTGCGCTGAATGTGCTAGGATCTATATTATTACTTGGAAAGGTTTATGATATAGTAGTGAGATTCACCTGTTTAATGTTTCAGCATTGGAGTCCTTTTGTTTAGGTAATTTCTGCTTTTTGAGGTGGTAAGAATCGCAGGATGCGTCTGGAAAATTATCTCAATTGTATGAACTGTTCCCAATAAATTAGACAGTATTGCCAATATTTGCGATTAAAAAAAAAAAGGATTACTAAAACATTGAAAAGGGAAACTTCTTCAAAAAGGAGCCAAATGAATGTCACTTGTATAAAAAAATTATTTTGGTCTTTTAAATTATCGCAATAGATGGGCCATCAAGATAGTTTTAAAAAAAATTGTAAAAAAAATTATATTAATCGGATTAACCGGAAAAATCGAAAAAAAAATTTATATTTTTTCGTTGGTAATGAAGACTTTCCGTTGGCAATTACAAGATTTTTAGCAACGAAAATTCCATTGGCAATAAAAGACTTTTACCAACGGCTCTTCTGTTGGAAATGACAAGGTTTTTACCAACGAAAATTCCGTTGGTAAATGGAAAAATGTTTACCCACGGAAATTCAGTTAGGGGTGGGCGCGGGTCGGTTCGGTTCGGTTCGGTTCGGTTTTTTTCGGTTCCAGAAATTTTCGGGTATTTAGTAAATGGAACCGTCGGTTCCAAATATAATTTTGGAACCGTTCGGTTTCGGTTCGGTTCGGTTCGGTTCCTTTCGGTTCCGTACTATAATTAAATTTTTTAACATTTAAAATAATACTACATAAATACACCTGAAAGTGGATACCAATATTAAGAACAAAAAGTATATACAAATACCAAGTTCAATATTAACTTTTACAAATTAACGTAATCTAATTTAATAACATATAAATGATAAGTTGTCAAATACAAATACCAAAAAGTAAATATTACTAATAAAACTTCGATATTCATATCAATAATTCATTTGCTTCAAACCTTCAAGTCTACATAAAAATGAAATATAAATTAGAAGTTACAAAAATAAAATATTTTAAAGTATTGATAATACTTACCAACTATTTAATGTAATCATCAGTTGGTTGACTTTCCGTACTAACTACTAAGAAACTATATAAGAAAAAATTGAAAAAAACACAACTAACAAATATAAATAAACTCTAAATTGTTCAACTAATAAGATTTAATAAGAAAAAAATTATTAATTTGTTTAGAAAAAATAAAAGAAATTGATTTATCCAATATAAAAAAAAAAAAAATTCGGTTCTTATTCGGTTCTCGGTCGAGAACCAAGAACCGAACCAAACCATTCGGTTCTCGATTCGAATACCCGTTCGGGTATTTCATTTTAAAAAACCCGCTCGGTTCGGTTCGGTTCGGTTCGGTTCGGTTCGGTTCGGTTCCGGTTCGGTTCGGTTCGGTTCGGTTCGGTTCGGACATTTTGCCCAACCCTAAATTCAGTTGGTAAAAGTAATATACTATCAGGCACCCTCAAATTAGCAACGGATTTTCTTTCTGTTGGTGAAGAATATTAGCAACGGATATCGTGGTTTCAGGCACAGAAATATATGTGCCTAAAACCATGTTTTATATACAACGCTACTTCCAAAATTAATACGATACAATATTAATTTTGTTCGATGAACTAAAGCTTAACCATACTCTTCTAAATCGAATGATATTATATACTAAATTTACGAATACGAAAACTTGAAAGTAATTTGAAAATTACTATGACGGAATTGGGAGGGAGAGGAAAATTTAGAAATCAATTATTTTGAAATTAATTTGGATGGAAGAAAATGAAATCATGAGGGTTTTAATTCATGGATTTTAATGTGTCCATTCAGAATGATTTAAGTTTTTGGTACAAATTCATTTGGATCATTAAATCACACCACTATGTGTTAGTCTAATTCGCACCATACACAAAAGATTCAAAACTTTTCATTGTGCATCTCTTGTACTTGAATGGTCCCAACCAATCAGAAAAATCATGACTCCTCAATATGCACCCGTTGCATTTGAAAAGTTGCGCCTAATCATCGCACCAAATAGAAACTTATTCCAATTCACACATGTTAAGATCATTAAATCACATCTATGAAACCATTAATTTCAAGCATCCTTGAGTCTGCGGAAGAAAATTTTGCACTAGGGAAGACTTGTCACTTGTTCTCTTAGTTTTACTTTCTTTTTTTTTTTTCTTCTGCATCACATTTCTCAGATGGTTCACGAAGACTTATTGTTTTCTTGTTCACAAAGACTTATTGTTTCTTTCCTAATCTTCTTGAGTGGGTTAATTTTATTTTTGAAATCTTAATCGGAGTGCACTCACATCTCACGTAGACATTAAATATTGATGTCAATGAGATGGCTATCTTTCATATCTGGGAAATACACTGCCTACTCATGTCATGGTTGTGAAATTTTAAAGTATATGTCACTTGAATATGATTTGAAAGACGACAATTTATTTTCAATTTTACAACCATGACTACAATTAAGTAATGTACACTCACGGTAGATTTGAATGTAAAGTCTTGTATGAGGACTATTGGAGTGGCTAAAATTTCCAGTAAATTAAGTTCAATAATCTGATTTAGACAAATTAAGATTGAGTGGTTTGATTGAGATTTCTGTGAAAGCTTAGTTACCAATAATGAAATTACTATTTTCTAAACTGTTAGAAAACTAATTAGGACGGTTTTTTGAGGACTCGACTGTTCAGAAGACTTAGGATGGTTTTAAAAACCAACCTGGACATTGACTCGGAAAAGGAAGAGGGTCAAGGGTCAAAAAGTCGAACCGGGATCGAATCGATATCGAACCGGTTGTCAAATTGAATAAATAACTATACACATTAATGATTAATGTAAAATACTATAAAAACAATAGATTTTTTTAATTTTAGTTTACTAATTTAAAGTAAATAAATATTTATATATTTCTTAATTAAATTTATTATTGAAATTTATTTTACAACTTTAAAAACTAATAATTAATATGTATCAAATAATTTGATTTGTTAATGGAAATAATGAAATAAAATATTTATATTTAAAATTGAAATTCAATTTTATCTTATTCCACATCGATTGTCAACAGAAAACTAGAAGATGATCTCTTATTTAAAAAGGAACATCATGATGGTAGAAATCAATATTGGGTTTGCTAGTAAAAATGGGTGGGCCTCAAGTTAGTTCAAAATTTTTTAAAGAACATAAAATCATTTTATTTGGAAAAATCGGATGGTTGATCGGCCGGTTTAACGGTTTATTTGACGATATTCAATTTTTTGTTTAATGTATGAATGATTTGATTCTAACATTGATTTTTTTCCTAATTTTTATTAATTTCGAATCGGATATTCAATAACATAGCAAATCGGATATGAATTTAACAATCAAATATATGTTGGATTATCGGATTGGATCGGATATAGGCAAATTCGATCCATTTACAGCCCTACCAACAATCAAGTCGAAAGGCTCAACCCGAAAATAACATGGGCCGTTGGACGTAATTTAAACAATTAATGTTGTTCATGATTTATATATATTACCCATTGTTCTAAAAGTCGCGCCATGGCGTGGCCTAAACGCCAAGCTAAGTAGCTTGGCGTTTATTTGGCTGTCAACGCAGCGCATTATCGCGCAAATTTTATTTTATTTTTTATAATTCTTTGAAGTTAAAAATTATTAAAAATTAATTTCTTCATTTTGCCCTAATTTAAAACAACCACTGAAATCCAAAAATTTCTGTTCTCCAATAAAGAGTTAGATAATATTTAAGTTCATATATTATTTATTTACTATTTTGTATTTAAATTTAAAACTTATCTTTTTGTTGGAAACTTTGAAAAAATGTATAAAGTTCCTATAAATCTGTTTTAAATGTTTAGTAAGTATTATTTTCAATTATAAAATAATTTTTTGATTGACTAAAAATTAAATAATATTAAAATAAGAAAACACCTTTTTAATCATAAGCCTCGCATTTGCTCGCCTAGCCCATTGCTTGGCCTCCACCCATCACCACGTATTACGCCTTTTAGAATACTAATATTACCTCTTGAATTACTTTGAATCATGGCCCATTTGACCTATTTTATTGATCCAACTAAAGCCTAACTTTGTGTTTTGGCCTCCATCTCATGTTTCTTCCATTGTTTTTCTGGTGCTTTTAGGGCTACAAATTATTACCATTATTTTGTCCATTGTGGATGAGATTGAGAAGCAACCGAAGTGAATATATTGGTTGTGAGTTGTAGCCGTTTGAATTTGTTGTTTGGTAGAGAAAGGTAACGTGAAATTAAGCCCGAAAAACACCGTTTTGACGACTTTTGGAGTAAGCTCCGCAACATATAGTACTAGTGATGTTAGATAACATTATTCTTTTGAGAACGATGAGAAACATTCTTTGAACACAATTGAAAGACTTTAAGAAAGCTAAACAAAACTTTAAAGAATGTTTCATCAAGATATTCAAAATTTGTATATTAAAAATTGCTTTAAAGTTTATCTCACGAAAATTAAGAAGTTGCAAAATATATCTTTCTAAAATTAAAGGGTAAGTGGCGCAAAACATCCCTACCTATGACGAGTGTTGTGGAAAACGTCCCTACGTTTGATTTTTTGGTGTAGAACGTCCCTACCTTTGCATTTTCTTGCGCAAAACGTCCTTCCGTCCAATTCCCGTTAGAATACACTGTTAAATCCAAAAAAAGGGATTTTTATTTTCCAAACAGAAGGGTAAAACCGTCCAAACACCCCTAACTTCCATCCCTTCACTTCATTTCGCAAAACCAGAAGCCTTGGAAGGAGACAGACGGACGTCAAAAATACCATAAGCCTTCTCATATTTGGTTGTCAAAAATACTCAATCCAAGACAATCTACATATATATCATATGTAAACAGTAGAGAAAGAAAGAAACATCCTGGAGGAAGCCAAACAAATAAAAGGGAAAGGGGTCTTTCGCCGAAGAAGAAGAAGAAGAAACCCTAAAAGAATGGAATTTGATTAAGCTTTGATTCCTTTTTTCCTGGGTTTTCTTTATATAGCATTGCCAAGATCTTTATTCGTCATTATTTCAAGGTTTGCATGACATTTAATTCTATTGGGTTAATTTAATTTAGAGTGGAGTGATGTTTATGGGTTATGAGAAAATGTGGGTGACGTAAAGATTGGATTTTTGAAATTTTATGGGTATTAAATATTAATTAGTAATTTCAGGCAAAATTTTATGAAGCATGAGATTTGAATAGGAAAACGTTGTTTTGTAAATGGAGATTGACACTGTAGTGCCAGAGAACAGTGGTGATATTGTGTTGGAGTTCCATGCTAGAATTTATGAACTTCCTATAGTAATATGCTGCACAGCAAATTCCATAATCACCTCATGCTTGGGTAGTCTTTTTGCCTTCGGTTAATTGAATGTTCCTTTGAATGTTAATAATGTGATTGAGTTGGAAGATTGGTGCTCAATGAAAGTGTAAGCTTTACTGCGTGGAAGGCAGTGAACGGAAGAGACGGATTAGCCGTGATATGGAGACACCCACGTCCGTCTGTCTCCCTTCCAAGGCTTCTGGTTTTGCGAAATGAAGTGAAGGGATGGAAGTTAGGGGTGTTTGGATGGTTTTACCCTTCTGTTTGGAAAATAAAAATCCCTTTTTTTGGATTTAACGGTGCATTCTAACAGGAATTGGACGGAAGGACGTTTTGCGCAAGAAAATGCAAATGTAGGGATGTTCTGCACCAAAAAATCAAACGTATGGACGTTTTCCACAACACTCGTCATAGGTAGGGACGTTTTGCGCCAATTACCCAAAATTAAATATTAAATTTATAAAAATAAACCATAAATGGCTTGATTGTGGACGGTCCCAATACATATGAGGAATGGACAAATTAGTACCATAAAGAGCACGGTAGAAAAATATAAATAGGTCAAGTTTTCACACCAAAAACCATGTTAGTAATACCAAGTCAACTTTTCTTAACTTTAAGAGTGTGTTTGGTAGGGATTTTTGGAGGAAGAATTGCTTTTTGAATAGTGATATGATGGAAAATGTGTGGTTGAAAAAGAAGAAAAAATTATTGATGTGATGAAAAATATTATTTTATTGAAGAATGTATGGTTGAAAATAATAATTTGTACCAAACATGCCCTAAGTCTCTTAACTTATTGAGCTGGAGGAAACGGATTCCAACCTTTTATTAAAAGGTTGTATAACAAAAAGGAGCACAAAAAATGAACACAACTACCCTTAATAAAAATTCAGTGCAAAATAGAAAAGAATGGCAAGCAGGTACTTAACAAATGGGTTGGAGATGGATTGCACCAAAAAGTTGGTGCAATTTTTTGAAATTTAGTGCAGTGGGATATGGGTGGTAGATGACGGTTTTCCTAAATATTTAGGTGATTAGGAAGCCAACGACTTTTCGATTTAATGGTAACATATTTAATTCAATTATATTAGCTATTTAATAAATATGGACTAATTGAGTAGATACCAATATTGTTCTAATTAGGGGATTATGGGAATTCTAATTAAGCAATATATAAAGACATTTTTGGTTATGATCCCCAATATACCAAATTATACATAGTTTTTCTTCTTCTCATCTGAAAGAAAGACGACGGTCTCATTAAGGAAATAAGGCGATTTAGTTGAGGAATATCACAAACCACACCCTTTCGTTCGTGCTCATCAGTACGTGATCGATTATCGTAGTAATTCTGCAACAGTAAACAATCATTCATAATGGATCCAGGTATAACCCGAATCCGTGAATATTAATATTCTGGCATGATGTAAATCCTAGGCTTTTGGTTATTTTAATCTATGATGTTTGCATCTAGATTTGGTTTCGATTTTAGATATAATTTATATTTATAACAAGTGGTATCAGAGCGATCATCGTTGTTAGATTATTAGGATTTGTGCATATTCTATTCATATGGTGCTTGGATTATCTTTCTCGAATAGAATGTTTGAATTTTGTGAAATTCCATAAAACTTTAGAATAATTGAGGTAATTCTTTTTCCTTATCAATTTAAAATTCAAAAATATCTAAATTGGATTTTGATTCATAATATAATGATTGTTGGTTGTTCTTGATGCATTCGGCTATTGAATCAAGTTTCAATTTTGTGAAAGAATATAGAAAAAGGATGAAATTACAGTATTTTTTTATGAATTCAGTTTGTTGAATTGTTGGACACTAAACGTGGCCGAAGGTGACAGCCACGTTTGCTTGGGTTTGAGTGGCCTAAAATCCTATTTTTTTTGTGGTCAAGCCCATTTGGACTTGAAAAATGTGCCTAAAACTCGATTTCGATCAGTTATAGTTGACTATTGATTTAGACCATAATTTTTATTGTTGACTTTGGACTTTGACTGTTGAATTTTATTTATAAAAAAAGGTTTAAAGTCTAAAATAAATTCAAACTTTGGTTTTTCTTATTTCTTTTGGATGTCTAGTATATTTAATTAAATTGATTGAAACAACATTTTGTCAAAATAACCCCTGTTTTGTAGATTAGTTTGACTGAAAATACATAGATTCTTTATGCGGAGTCATTTATGCGTACTATGCTCGGCCCAAAGGAAGACAAAGTTTGGCCAAATAACAACGCACCTACGATGATAAATGTGTGACAATTATAAAGACTTTTTATGTGAACAACAATCGGTCCAAAGAAAGGCTATTGTTTGACAGAACTGAATGTCAGTATTTGATCATTGTATTGAGAGTACCACTTAAAGTTAATTTCTATGTCCAAAGACTAGGAATTAATGTTGTGCCAGGTATCTTGAGACGGATCCCCAATTTAAATTATTTGTGCATGTCTTATTTTTCTTTATTTTATTCTCTATCCAGTTTCTGTTGCTACTGCTGCGAACGTTAATGCCCAAGTCAACAACATCCCGATGCTGAGCAAGACGAACTTTAAGGTCTGGAAAGAAACCGTGGAGATTGTCCTCAGTTGTATGGATTTAGATTTTGTACTTCATTCAGATCGACCCACTTCTACTCCGAAAAAACCCCAATGAGGTTAAAATTGAGAGGTGGAATCGTTCTAACCGAATGTACTTGATGATCATGATACATTCCATTTTGGAAGCATTTCGGGGCTCTATTACTGAGAGCGAGAGTGCCAAAAAGTTCCTTGAGAAAAAATTGAAAATGAATTGCCCAAATAGTCACTGAACTTTACGCTATGCTTCCAAGAGGTCACTAAACTTTCAAAATCACCCCAAGTCATTACTGAACTTTGCAAAAGGTTTCCACGAGGTCACTGAACTTTAAAAATCACCCCATTCATCACTGTACTTTGCAAAAGGTTTCCCATGGGTCACTAATTCAGTGATCTCATAGGAAACATTTTGCAAAGTTTACTGATCCTGTAGAAACGTTTTGCAAAGTTTAGTAATGAATGGGGTAATTTTTAAAGTTTGGTGACCTCATGGAAACCTTTTGTAAAGTTCAGTGATGACTTGAATGATTTTTAAAGTTCAGTAACCCCTTGGAAGTATAGCATAAAGTTCGGTGACTATTTGGAAAATTCACTCGAAAATTGAGCAATATTTTGCTAAGAATGAAAAATCGGAGGTGAGTAACCTTCTGGCTAAACTCGTTGCGATGAAGTATAAATGCAAAGGGAACATAAGGGAATACATCATAGAGATGTCTCATCTTGCATCGAAACTCATGTCATTTAAGTTGGAGCTATCCGAGGACTTGCTCATGTACTTGGTTTTGATATCTCTTCTTGCACACTTTAGGTAATTCAAAGTGAGTTATAACACTCAAAAGGAAAAATGGTCCCTCAATGAGCTTATATCTAAATGTGTACAAGAAAAAGAGAGGCAGCATCGTGATAAGACTGAGAGTACTCACTTGGCATCAATCTCTCAGAATAAGAAAATGAAGTGAGATATGGATACTGTGGAAGGACCTTTTCAATAGAAGAAACAAAAGAAGCAGGATGAGGAATTTGCCTACTACTTCTGCAAGAAGCTGGGACACATGAAGAAGAAGTGTTCCAAGTATGATGTCTGACGTGTAAAGAAGGGTATGCTTCTAACTTTAGTTTGTTCTGAAGTTAATTTAGTTTCTGTACCTAAGGATACTTGGTGGGTGGATTCGGATGCTACTACTCACATAAGTATGTCTATGCAGGGTTACCTGTGGAGTCGACCGCCAAATGATGCTGAAAGATTCATCTTTGTAGGCGACTGCAATAAAGTTGCAGTGGAGGCTATAGGGACTTTTAGATTACAATTAAAAATTGGGTTTTATTTAGATTTGTTTGAGACTTTTGTTGCACCGTCCTTTAGACAGAATTTAATTTCTATTTCTAGTTTGGACAAACAATGATTTTCTTGTTCATTTGGAAATAATAAAGTTAGTCTCTATCAAAATTCAAATTTTGTTGGTTCCGGTTAATTGATTGATAATCTGTAGCTTGATATTGTTAGTTCCTATAATGAAATACTGCAAACCAGTTCATGTGGTACAAAGTGAAAATTAAGTGAGAATGTCGCCACCTTATGGCTCAAGCACTTAGGTCATATCTCTAAGCAGAGAATTCAGGGGATTGTGTTAGATGGAATTCTTGAGCCACTAGATTTAACAAACTTCCAAGTTTGTGTTCAATGCATCAAGGAGAATTGAAAAAATATTAGAAAATTAGGTACTGAGAGAGCTATAGACGTCTTATAACTAATACATATTGATATCTCTGGTCCGTTCCCTACGACTTCTTGGAATGGACAAAAATACTTCATTACGTTCATAGACTATTACTCTAGATTCGGTTACCTATATTTGATACACGGGAAATCACAATCGCTGGACATCTTCAAGTCTTTCAAAGCTAAAGTTGAACTTCAACTTGGAAAGAAAATAAAGGCAGTCAATCTTACCGTGATGTGAATACTACAGAAAGTATGATGGATCGGGAGAACAAAGTCCAGGACCCTTCGCTATTTTTCTCAATGAGTATGGAATAGTTCTGCAATACACCATGCCGAGCAAACCCAGCATGAATGGTGTTGCAGAGCGACGAAACTAAACTCTTAAGGATATGGTAAGGAGTATGATTAGCCATTCCTCATTGCCAACTCACTTTGGGAAGAAGTTTTGAAAACCTCAGTGTACATCCTTAATAGGGTACCAAGCAAAGCAGTTGCCAAAACCCCCTATGAGCTTTGGACAGGCAAGAAACCTAGCATTAGGTACTTGCACATTTGGGGTTGTCTAGCTGAGGCACGACCTTATAGGCCACATTAAAGAAAACTGGACTCATGGACGGTTAACTGCTATTTCGTTGGTTACGCTGAACTCTCTCGATGATATAAGTTTTACAATCCCACATCAAGATCCTTCTTTGAAATGGGAAATGCGAGATTCCTTGAGGATATTGAGTTTAGGGGGAAGAAAATATAAGGAATGTTGTCTTTGAAGAAGAATATGTTATTGATGGCGATCAGGTCTCTATACCTATTGTTGTTTAGGATACAATTTCGGAACTAGATGACAATGTTCATGCTCATATCCCTGACATTTTTCCAGAGCGAGACAACAATAAGATTCTTCCTTAAGCACCACCTATAAAACAAACCCAACAACCTCAAGAAGTGTCATTGAGGAGATCTACTAGGGAGAAAAGAAATGCAATTCGAGATGATTATATCATCTTTCTCCAAGAACATGAGGATGGCGACATGGCGTTGGTTTAATGGAGGATGACCCGATCAACTTCCATCAAGCCATGCACAATTCTAACTCTCAGAAGTGGATTAATGCCATGAAGGACGAGATGAAGTCTATAGAAGACAATGACGTTTGGGATCTCGTCGAGTTGCCCAAAGGTATGAAGCCCATTTGTTGTAAATGGATATTTAAAAGTAAGAGGAATTCAACGGGAAATGTAGAGAGATATAAGGCTCGTCTAGTCCCTCAAGGCTTTACTCAAAAGGAAGACAGAGACTACAAAGAGACTTTCTTTCTGGTATCTTCGAAAGACTCTTTTAGAACAATAATGGCACTGGTGGCTCATTTTGATCTGGAGCTACATCAGATGGATGTCAAGACTGTGTTTCTCAATAGAGACATTGATGAGACAGTTTGTATGGTACATCCAAAAAACTTTGTGTCGGGAGATCCAAAGTCTATGGTTTGCAAATTGAAGAAATCCATCTATGATCTCAAACAGGCTTCTCGTCAGTGCTATCACAAGTTCCATCAAGTCATCACCTCATACAGTTTTGAGGAGAATGTTGTTGATGACTGTGCATATCACAAGTTTAGTGAAAGTAAATATATCTTCTTGTTATTATATGTCGATGATATTTTGCTCGCTAGTAGCAATATATGCTTACTGCACGAAACCAAAAAAATTCTGACGAAGAAATTCAAGATGAAAGATCTTGGGGATGCTTCTTTTGTATTAGGTATTCAGATATTGAGAGATCGTTCTCGAGGTATCCTTAGGTTGTCACAAAAGAGCTATATTAATAAGGTTTTGAGTAGATTCAGCATGAAAGATTGTAAACCAAGAGACACGCCCATCTTGAAAGAAAAGAAATGCAGAAGATTCTATATGCGTCAGTAGTAGCGAGTCTAATGTACGCTCTAGTTTGTACTCGTCCCGACATAGCATTTATAGTGTGAGTTTCGGGCAGATATTTGAGTAATCCAGACATGCAGAATTGGAAGGCAGCCAAACGAGTGATTCGTTATTTGAGGAGAACAAATGACTACATGTTCACTTATCGGAGTCCAGACAGTTTAGAGGTCATCGAGTTCTCTGACTCCGATTTTGCGGGATGCCAAGATAGCAGACGCTCCACAGTAGGCTACATCTTTATGCTGGCTAGAGAAGCTATCTCATGGAAATCTGTTAAGTAGACTCTCATAGCTTCTTCAACCATGGCGACGGAGTTCATTGCTTGTTATGAGGCATCCAACCATGGGAAATGGCTGTGAAACTTTGTCACTAGGCTATGAGTGGTAAATGGAATTGACAAGCCATTAAAGAGTTACCGTGATAATAACTCGGCAGTGCTTTACTCCAACAATAACATGAGCTCGACAAAGTCAAAATTTATCTACATTAAGTTTCTAGTTGTTAAAGAGAGAGTTTAGGATAGACAGATTTTCGTTGAACATATAGGTACAAATTCCATGCTAGTGGGCCCATTAACCAATGGATTAACGCCTAAGGTCTTTCATGAGTACGCTACTCACATGGCCATTATTTTTTAGGATGCCTTGGTCTAGTGGGAGTCATTTTTTTTATGTACTATATGTTTGCTCTAGACATTGGATTGTTTGATTTTCTGCAAAATAAAATTGATGGTTTATGATTCTGTTTCTCAGCTTGCTTGTGTTTTCTATGTGCAATGTTCGCATTGCATTAAGGACTTTGTAATGATCTCACTAAATAATAAAAGACTAGTTGGAAATAGGCATGTCTGATATCACATTTCATGTAATTTTCATGCTGAGTATCCATATTTGATCTATGTCATTAAGTGTATTAGTATGGTGATCATCGTGATTTTAATCATGGACCAGATTGTTTAAAAAGAAGTCTAAGGATAAATAACACACATATGCGCTTGAGAAATTTGTAATATAATTGTTTTAGGAATAATATGTAGCCAAGTTGGAGATTGTTAGGAAAACCAACTATTTT
Source organism: Fraxinus americana (assembly GCA_035079005.1). NCBI lineage: Eukaryota > Viridiplantae > Streptophyta > Magnoliopsida > Lamiales > Oleaceae > Fraxinus > Fraxinus americana. The sequence continues at coordinate 9,293,555 of CM068721.1, read as the reverse complement.
CGTAAATATTTCGGAGGATAGGAAAACCAATAGTTTTTCTATTTAATAGCAATATATTTAATTCAATTATATTAGCTATTTAATAAATATGGACTAATTGAGTAAATACTAATATACTAATTGAGTAGATACCAATATTGTGGAGATTATGAGAACTCTAATTAAGCAATATATAAAGATTTTTTTGGTTATGGTCCCCAATATACCAAAATATATATAGTTTCACTTCTCCCCATCTGGAAGAGGGATGACGGTCCCATTGAGGAAATAAAGCAATTTGGTTGAGGAAGATCACAAACCACACCCCTTCGTTCGTGTTCATCAGTACTTGATCAATTGTTGTAATAATTCCGGAATAGTAAACAATCATTCATATTAGATCCAGGTATATAACCTGAATTCGTGAATTCTAATATTGTGGCATGACGTAGATCCTAGGCTTTTGGTTATTTTAATCTAAGATATTTGCATCTAGATTTGATTTCGATTTTAGATTACTTATATTTATAACAGTAGATGCCTCTATGAGTCAACTTATTATTATTATTATTATTATTATTATTATTATTATTATTATTATTATTATTATTATTTTTATTATTTTATTATTTTTTTTATTTTATTTTTTGGGGTGAATGACTAGGACATATTGATTGGTATGTTTGTGAATCATATGATCAACCGTAGTAACTTAAAAGTAAAGAACACTAAGATACCAATCTATTTGGGGAGAGAAATAGAAAAATATTCCGGAGACAAGTACATGGATTCATTTCGATGCAGCACAGGATGTTACAATTGGAGTGAATGCAGTGTTGCCTGCAACAATGATTATGAGTGCGAGATGCAAAACAAACTAGATTCCCCAATGCCATGGATTGGTACGTATATTGCAACAGCTTCTGCAGTCTGCTCCCTTGCAATGGCAGCTGACGCCTTCCATGGTTTTCGTAGTAAAATATGGTGGTTCCCATGTAAGTTCTTCTCTTTCAATGCCATATCTTTGACACTATTGGCTGCCACATTGAAACTACCAGTTGATCCTACTTCTAGTATGTATGGGATTCATGACAAGTTTGCACGGGTTAGTAGCCTCGTTTTGATGTCAACTGCTACAGCAAATTTTATGAAATCTTTGGGATCCATGGAGGATAATGAGATGCTACTAAACCTAGGTGCTTTAGGTATTATGATAATTACAGTGATTGGCAATGTTTGTATCTGTTGTGATTTTTCGATCACGAAAAAAAAGAGTTATAAAAGGAAAAATTATTCTATTTCTTACTTGAATAGAATTTTACAAGAGAATTTACAAACTAAAAAAAAAAAACTTCTCAAACTCTTTGATATCTCTATTTCTTTCCTCTCTTAGGTGTGTCTAAGACAAACAAATTAAACCTCTATTTAGAGCCACTACGAGATGAAGATGATATGATATTTTCAACCATTTACAATTAATTGGTGGTTGGCTGCTGTAGAAAAATTCTTGCAAATTAACTAGCCAATAGAAAATGGCGGCTGGGAGGTTGACAACTGAGTCAACAAAAATGGCTAGGCTGGACATTACAATTCTCCCCCTCCAGCCGCATCTGAAGTGATTGTTATTTGATATCCATCCCAGCTATTTCTTTGTACAGCTCCAACTTTTCTCTTGGAACCACCTTCGTCATCATGTCTGCTGGATTCTCACTTGTATGGATCTTTACTAGTCTCAACAGTTGTTGATCCATCACCTCCATATCCAATGATAGCGGATGTCAATGTGCTTAGTCCGAGAATGATACATTGAGTTCTTACTCAAATCCAGAGCACTTTGGCTATCACAATGTACTTTATAATCTTTCTGCTTGATCCCAAAATCTTGAAGAAATCACTTTAACCACAATGTTTCTTTACCAGATTCCGTTGTTACAATATATTCTGCTTCTATTGTGGATAACGCAACACACTTCTATAGTCTTGACTGCCATAACACAGCTCCTCCTATAAAAGTGTAGAGAAATCCTGAAGTAGATTTTCTACTATCAAGATCTCCGGCCATATCTGAATCTCTAGAATCTTCCAAGATTGGATCAGCTCATCTGTAGCACAGACATGTCTTTGATGTACCCTTGAGGTACCTAAGAATCCACTTGACTGCCTCCCAATGTTTCTTTCCAGGATTAGAGAGAAAACGACTTACCATGCCCACTGCATGAGCAATATCTGGCATGGTACATACCATTCCATACATCAGGCTTCCAACTGCTGAAGAATAAGGTACAATGACATCTCCTCTATCTCTTTCTTCGATGAGAGGCATGACTTCTTGCTCAACTTGAAGTGATTGGCCAGTGAAATGCTGACAGCTTTGGCATCATGCATGTTGAATCTCTTGATCACTCGTTCAACATATTTTTCGTGAGATAGCCATAACCTCTTATTCATCCTATCTCGAGTTATGTGCATTCCTAAAATCTGTTGAGCTTGGCCTAAGTCCTTCATATCGAAGGACTTAGAGAGTTCCTTCTTCAGCTAACTGATTTTTGTTGCATCTTGTCCAACTATCAACATATCGTCTACATACAATAGAAGAGCAACAAAATTTCCATCCGAAAAATGTTGAATATAAATGCATGGATCTGCAACTATTCTTTTATAGCCTTGACTCACCATGAACGAGTCAAACTTTTTGTACCACTGCCTTGGTGCTTGCTTAAGACCATATAAGCTCTTCTTTAGCTTGCAAACGAAGTTCTCTTTTCCTGAAACTTCAAAGCCTTCGGGCTGCTCCATATAAATTTCTTCACATAAATCACCATGAAGAAATGCTGTCTTGACATCCATCTGTTCAAGCTCTAGTTTCAAACTGGCTACCAAGAATTGGTTGATATATGTCTTGGTAGCCCAATGTTCCAAAGAAAGTTTGACTACATGACTCATATGTTCAAAATTCATTAAGTTATTATACTTCAGTTGACAAATTGTTAAAGGTCAGAAGTGATTAATATACAGCAGTAAAAGAACAGCAGAAGCCAGGTAAAGAAAAGGATTGAATTTCATTGGTGAGGAAATGAAGGAATCTTGAAGAAGAGACTGAAAAAACTTGAGAATGCAAAGGAAGCTTATAAACTTGAAGAAGCTGTGGAGAAGATAAAGCTTACAGGCAGGAATTCGCGTAAGGGTAGAAGGAAAAAAATTCTTCTTGAAATCAATCTCCTTTTATAGGTAGATATACCCAACTTCAACCGTTGGATTTTGATCCTCAACATCCAACCATTCATTCTGAAGCTTCGATTTGAGCCAATTGTAACATCTGACGCTTCGCTTTCAAGGGCCTAGATCTAAGCGTAGCATGCATGTGCCCAAGTGCGTCTGATGTTTGTGAAAAAAAACATGGCCAACAGCAATCGCTTCGCATTAAATACGGTGGCTGTAGCGTGTGTTGAAAGTTGTACCAAAATAATTACCTTCTCTTGGAAGTTGAACACGACATCAAATCATTGGGGCGCCATAATTAAAGACGCCTCATGTCTCCCAAAATTCTTGGAAAAATAATAAACTCCTCGTAATAGCCAATCTGAGGCTGCTCTATAGTTTTAGACCCTATCAACATCTGAGATGAACGATGTTACTTCGGATCAGCGAAGGGACTTTGGCCAAACAAACCAACTTCGAGAGGGTCTACAAGAGGTTATAACCCCTTTCATTTCTGAAGAAATGCATGAAACTTGAAAGTCCATGCATTGCATAAATAATCATGCACGGACTTGGGGGACTATTGTTATCCCCCAAATCCGAGGTCCCAAGTCAGATTGCCATGTAGACACCCACATAAGCAGCAGTCAACATGCACTGCCACATAAGCTCCTAGCTGGAAAATCAAAGGATGGGGCACACAAAATCAAAGTCAAAGAAAGGAGCCAATGTCAGAGGTCCTTCAGTGCCAAGTCGGAGGATTATCCGAGGCCCTTTTATACAGATGTTGAGGCTCACCAAACCCAAAAATGCCGATGCTCCTACTCCTGGAGTAGAGGTTCCTCCAAGCTGTCCGAAGCCTTATACAACCAGAAGCCCTTAAACAAAGGCTGACCCTGGTCCAAACTGAAGCCGACACTACTCTTCATTAATGATTTGGAGATCTTTTAGAAGTGATTGATGTGACATCTATAATAAAGTATGTCAGCCTACAAATAGAACGGCATGCCTTCTACCAAACATTAATTGTAGAGAATAAACAGTAATGTGAGGCTTCGAGCTAGGAGATGCTGCTACGTGGATTTGATCCAATGATCACCACGTTGGCCAAGATAGTATAAATAGCCTCTCTTGTACAGAAAAGGGGTTGGCATCTGTATAATCGAATAATCAAATACAAACAAACCTTTACTCTCGTGAAATGTAAAGAGATGGAAGAACATTTACATGCATTATTCTAGATACACCTTGCAAGCACAAATAGCAAACACATATTGAGATTCCAACACAAACTTACGATCATTTACATCATATCTATTCTTCCACATATCCAATGACAATGGAGTGATTTGTTTTAAGCAAAATATGTCCGACTTTTGTTGATAGTGCGATTGCCGTCGTTACAAAATTGCCGGTGTCCGAACGTCACCATCTCTTGCTGAAAAGTGCCTATCGCGTCCATTCAGATTTGACTACCACCCATATTTCGGTAGAAATGAGCCAGATCAGCACTTGACATGGTAAGAGTGGGCCCGACATCTGTTGGCAACTTTTTTGGGGTCAACAATGCACATCATGTACGCAAATGGTCACAACCAATCAAAAAATCGTGACTCCTCAATATGTAGTCGTTACATTAGAGAAGTTGCGCCTAATCATCGTGCCAAATAGAAACTTATTCCAATTCACACGTGTCAAAGATCATTAAATCACATCTATGAAACCATTAATTTCAAGCATCCTTGAGTCCGCGAAAGAAAATTTTGCACTAGGGAAGACTTGTCACTTGTTCTCTCAGCTTTTTTTTTTTTTTTTTCTTCTGCATTACATTTCTCAGATGGTTCACAAAAACTTATTGTTTTCTTGTTCATGAAGACTTTTGCACTTGGGAAGACTTGTCTCTTGTTCTCTCAGTTTTTCTTTGTTTTCTTCTGCATCACATTTCTCGGAGGGTTGACGAAGACTTGTTGTTTATTTCTTAGTCTTCTTGAGTGGGTTAATTTTATTTTTGAAATCTTAATTGAGGTGCAATCACATCTCACGTAGACATTAAATATTGATATCAATGAGATGGTTATCTTTCATTTCTGGGAAATACATTGCCTAATCAAGTCATGGTTGCGAGATTTAAAAGTATACGTCACTTGAATATGATTTGAAAGACGACAATTAATTTTCAATTTTACAACCATGACTAGAATTAAGTAATGTGTGTGTGTGTGTGTGTGTGTTGTAAGACACGTCAAAATTGTCATTCACGCTAGATTTGAATGTATAGTCTTGTAAGAGGACTAATGGAGTGGCTAAAATTTCCAGTAAATTAAGTTCAGTAATCTGATTTAGACAAATTAAAGTTGAGTGGTTTGATTGAGATCTCTGTGAAAGCTTAGTTACAAATACTGAAATTGTCATTTCCTAAACTATTAGAAGACTTGGACTGCTCTTTGAGGACTCAACTGTTCAGAACTTTTTGAGAACCACAAGTAACATATTTAGAACAAAATTGAAAGACTTCAAGAAAGCTTAACAAAAACTTTTGATCAAAATATTCAAAAAATTTATATTAAAGATAAATTTAAATTTTTTGTTACGACAAGTAGAAGTGGTTACAATTAATGTTAAATAACTTGGTCTAAAATTAAATATTATAATTATTAAAAGTTTTTTTTTTTCAAAACAATACATGGTATTGGTAAAGTTGGCTTGATTGTGGATGGTCCCGATAAGTGACGAGGAATAAAAAAAATTAGTGCCTTAAAAGAGTACGGTGGAAAACTAGGTCAATTTCAATACCCAAGACCGTGTACCAAGTCAACTTGTCATAACATTGAAGGGAAAATCGAAGTGAAGGCCTCTAACTTATTTAATTGGTGGAAACAGATCCCAACATTAAAATTCAAAAGTCAATAAGTAAAAGAAAAATGCTATTCATCCCCAGTGGAGATGCATCCCCAGTCTATGTGGATGTAAATAATTGGTTAAATGATAGGTGAAATTAAATGATTTATTTAATTTCACCTATCATTTAATGCCACATAGACTGTGGATGCATCCCCAGTGGGGATGAATAGCATTTCTCTAAGTAAAAAGGACACTCGCAAAGAGAAAAAAAAAACAGACAAAAAGAGTAAAAAACATTTTACGCGGAGTGAGTGACTCAACAAGATTCCTTTTGCATCATTAGATGTGATTTTGTTTGTTTATTTTTATTTGAAAGAAATAAAATACATGTAGGAAGGATTATTCAGATGTAGATAGACTTTAATGTGTTTATTGGAATTTTTGTATTTTTCGGTACAAATTCATTTGGATCATCAGACAATACCATGATGGTCTAGATCGTATCCTACACAAATGTGAAATGTGACTTATATTATGCACCTCTTGCATTTGAATGGTCAAACACAATTCAAAAAAGATAAAGCCACTTGTACATCATCCTTGTTGGCAAGATTTGATTAGTGAAATTTATTTTTTATTTTTAAACTGTCAAATGGTATATTGTCACGTGACAAATTTTTTACATAGGGATGACAAAACAGCTCGCCGGCTCGGGCACGTGCCCAAAAAAGCTGGAGCCGAGCCCGAGCTTTTTTTCTGCTCGTTGACATGTCTACGATCCCCAACCCGGATAAAGGATGAGAGTTTTAACTTTTATTTAATTTATAATACATATAAACCGTACAAATTTTAAATTATTTAAGTAAAAAATGTAGTTTTAACATAAAAAAAAAACTGAGCCGGCTCGGCTCGGGCTCAACTCGGCCCGCTAAGGCTCGGGCTGAAAGCTCGAGCCGAGCCTCATTTTTTTTGCCGGGCTTTGCTTGGCTCGGCTCGGGCCCAAAAAAGCTCGAGGCAAGCCCGAGCTTTTTTTCGGCTCGTGGCTCGACTAGTTGACATGGCTAGATTTACATATAGCATGCTTGATTTGGAAAATCATGACTCTTAGATATGCACTTATTGTATTTGAAAAATCTCATCTAGTCATCGTATTCAACAGAGACTTGTTTCAATTCACACACATTAAGATCATTAAATCACATTTATTAAACCATTAAATTCCAACATCCTTGTGTTTGTGAAAGAAAATTTAAAACTGGAAAGACTGTCTCTTGTTCTCTCATTTTTTTTCTTTGTTTTCATCTGCATCACATTTCTCGGATGGGTCAAGAAGACTCGAGTTTTTCTTTGTTTTCTTTATTATCACATTGTCTGCTTAATTGGTCCATCTGACTTTAATTTGGTGCAATCACGTATCACGTGGACATTAAATATTGATAGCAATTCGACGTATCTTCCATTTTTAGGTAATATACTGCCTAATCAAGTCATGATTGCAAAATCTGGAAGTATGTGCCACTTCGAACATAAATTTTGCAACCACAACTATAGATTAATGTTCGCGAAGGATTGAAATTTTAAGTTTAGTAAGAAGACTAATATAATGTCTAAAATTTCAAGTAAATTGAAGTTTAATTATCTCATTGAGATAAATTAAAGTTTAGTGATTTAATTGAGATCTCATTGAAAGCTTAATGAAATTATTCCTTCCATGAACTGTTTAGATGGGATGTACAATTCATTGGGTCACATCATTTTAAATTTTAATTGAACTCAACATAATATCAGCTAGATTGATTTTATAGTGTTGGGTTTTGATACTCAATGAATCACAGGTGATGATGTAAACGTTGGATTAAATTATTACTCAACGTCCTTTTGACTAAAATACCCTTCTTTTTAAATAAAAGAGAAGAAAAATAAGAAACAAATTGCAATCTTACTCCTAAACTTTTTAAAAAGTGCAAATGAGTCTAAATTTGAAAAAAACTATCACCAAGCCAAAAAAATCCAAATGCCGGCTACCATCTTTGAAGCCAAAAAACTCCGGCCAACCACCGCCCAAACAATCGGACCTCCATACCACCGGAAAGCCCTCGCTCCCCTCTACACATACAATCCAACATCCAACCTTCATGGCAACAGATTTGGTAGAAATTGCAAGCCAAAAGACCCATCCCGAGAAGCCAAAAACACTGTGAATTCGGCCACTTCAAAGCCAAATTCCGACGCCGTCGTCAATCCCCATGATAGCAGACCATCCACCCTAGAACCGCATCTTCATGGCGCATCTAATGCACCTATGGGTCATGTCGTCATGGTCAATTTTGCCCAAAAATGGACGAACCAGCCTCGACAATTCGCGCACACAACGACCTACAAATTGGATCAATTGAAGATTCTACAAGAAAATGGGGAAAAGGGGGCAAGAAAACAAGTGCTAACTTCAAACGGGCATAACTTTCAGCTCGAACGTCAGAATTTCTATTATAATACGTTTTCGAAAACGGGAAGCGGAGCCCCATGCCGTGGCAACGGCTTTGCCCGGTTGAGGTCATTTTCAACCTCAAAATCGCAGTTAAAGATTGGTCGACAGTCAATCAAAATTTTTCAAATTTTTTTGTTTTTGCGTTTTAAGTATTTTATTTTATTGGATGTCGATTTTCGTCTTTTTGCTTAAGTTAGGCTTTCGAGAGACTGTTTAAGGCTCTTAATCATTGAATTAACATCATTCCATTTTGAAATAAAATTGTTCTTCTTAAGTTGTTTTCCAATTTTCATTCTACGCCGAAAAGCTAGCAACGATTCGGAATGATGGATTTAAAACGTTTGAAGTCGTTTGCTAGTCAAAACGTTACTTAAAGTTTCTTAGTTCATTATTTTCACTATTTATTTATTCTACTTTGTTGTCCAACCCATTAACAGACTGCTGACCCAGTAGGTTATCCATTGTGTTCGCATTGAAGACCCTAAAAGGTCTCTAGGATTGTTCATGAAATAAGAAAAACGTTTGTTTTCTTAAGTTCAATTATTTGTTACAAGTGTATTTCAATTACACTCACTATTCTCTGACATACTCCCAAACCTAGTAAAAAGATACCGATATAGTGAATTTATAGGAATCAAAGACGAACACTAGATTGACAATTCGTCATTTCTCACTATGCTAAGAATTGTTACCTTGATTGTCTTACTAGTTTGGATATTATTGCCCGGCCATCGACCCCCCGTAACATTATCAGTGAATAAGTTGTGGATTACTTAACACTTGCCAAGACACGACCAACCTTTATGAAAAATAACTCAGGATTGGAGCTAATATTGATCTATAAGGTTGAATTTCAATTGAATGTGTAGTTTTCAGATTAAATTAGTGATCTCCGAGTCTTCGAGAAGTATCCCTCCTCAAGTTGCCTCGTCCATTGCTAGAATTGTCCCCGGAACATGGCAATACAAATCGTTATATTTATCTTGTGTTTCGGCATTCACTACTAGACAAGGAGCTAGGCAACAAAGACGGAATTTTAGCAACGGACATTTTCCATTGAAATTACCAACTGATTACCAACGAATTAGCAATGGATTATTATTTTATTATTCTTAAAATTTATATATTAAATTACCGACGGAATTACCAACGAAAGTCTTCCGTTGGTATAATTCCATCTCTAATCTGTCGGTAAAAAATAAAAAATAATTAAATGATAAATTAAATAATTTATCAATGATTTTGCCAATGGATATTTCCGTTGGAAAGGGAAAAAAAAGAATAAAATAATTTCCAACGTAAAAAATTTGTTGATAAACAATTTTGTTGGAGTTGTGACATTTTGTTCACATGAAGAATTGTATTTTTTATTGTAATCTAGTTTGTAGCTAGTTTAGTTGAAATGTCTAACTAAGTTGATGTTAAGTTAGACTAGATTATAACTAGTACAAGACAAAGTAGTAAACCATTCTACAAGTAAAGTAAGTTCTAGTAGCAAAGTTGAAAGCTACTACTTGCAAGTGGATTATGAAGAGGTAGAAAATATCTCTAAATATCTTATGGAATATCTAGTAAGTTTGGCTATAAATAGAGATAAGTTATATAGAGGATATATGTAGGAAATGTTATAGAAAAATCGTCTCAAAAAATGTAGACAATCAAAGTTCCTTTCTCCTCTGATCTGATCTTCAAGGACAACAGAGTATATGCATAAATTTATATGTTTTTCTTATGTTTTATGCTGGTAAGAAAGCCGGTAAGCTATGCATTAACCGGTATACAATTCATGTTTTGTTAAGTCTTCAATACACTCATCCATACACAAAATCAAAGATATGAAGGGCTCTCTTTATAGAGTCTTAGATCAAAGTCAAAATCCCAACAAATTTCCATGCTACTTAAATTTTCACTTCCCACTAAAATGTTTCTATTTCCCTCTATTTCTCTTTCTCACGCCTAATCGCTCTCCCTTTCTTCTCAAAACACTCCGCCATTCCCATTTCTCACGCCAAATCGCCCCATTTCTGGAACCCAACTTTCCCTTTCTCTTTCTCTTTCTCTTTCTCACGCCAAATCGCTCTCCCTTTCTTCTCAAACCACTCTGCCATTCCCATTTCTCACGCCAAATCGGCCCATTTCTGGAGAAGCCGCAAGAAACCCCAAAAGGTAGGGTAATCTGCTAAAGGTAGGGTTTGAAATTTCACATTTTGCTGGGATTCATTGCTGTTTACTACGATTCATATTCCTGCTATTTTCTGGCTTTACATTTGATTGGCTTTGATGGCTTTATGGTTATCTGTCAAACGTAATATTGATGTGTTTGAGAAGAATTGTGAGAAATTATGATTTGTTTTGTATGACCGATGACGAGTTTCCTTTTCTTTCACTCTTTCATTCTCTTTCTCCCCTGCTCCAGAATAAATTCATCTTATGCTAGAAATTTTAATTTCTTTACCTCCATTCTCATTGCTCTGAGTTCCCAGGCAGCAAGATATTCTGAGTTTTCTAAGTAATGTTTGTAAATTCCTAAATTTTAGATAAGTAAATGCATCTAGCTAAAGGTCAATAATGTTGTAATGCATAGTTTGAGTCCATTGGATACACATATATATATGGACTTGCATTGAATTAAGCAATCTTTGCCATAGATTACATCTAGTGGAAGTGATACTCAACTAAGTTTCCTCTTTTCTTATGAAGGTAATTATATTGTCTAGATATTGGTGATTGGATTGATATTGTAGAACCAGCAATATCTTATCTTGACATCTTACATTTTGAAAGGATACTTGGATCATCTTTCTATTTGATGCTTTGTAATATACACAAAAGAAGAGGTACATCCTAGTTTGTCCTGTGGCCTCATAGTTACTCTTATTCTACAATGAGAGATGTCGAGTTATGTGTTCTCTTTCCTATATATTGCATATTCGGATCATCCTGTCCTGCTTGTCGATTGATGTGTTCTTTCCAGTACTCATTTTTTCTGATTTATTTGTTGGTCAGATTGTAGCATCATGAATTCGAAGTCAATAATATTTTGACATGACAGAAACTTGTCGTAAGTTAACTGCTGTCTTTGGATATTTTCCATATAGGAGGCCACCTGGAGTAGGGCGTGGAAGGGGAAAAGGAAGAGGTAGAAAGGATAGCTCTAAAGCAAAAGGCATTGGTCGTGGTTTGGATGATGGAGCTGCTAAAAATACAGGAGGAGGTCGAGGCAGAGGTGGAAACAGAGGTAAAACGCTTTTAATTTCTGACTTCTAAGGTAACTAAATATCCTAGAATATTGTAGATTTGGAAACTTTCCAACACTCTCAACCCTCTCTAATTCATCAGTATTGTTATTAATTAAGGATTTTTTGTTTAATATTTTCTCCTTTAATGGTACTTAATACAGATACCTCTAATTGGAATTTGTGGCGCTAGGCATAAGCATATTTTTAAATTCAAGTTTCTTAAAGGAAAAACTTAGTATAAGGAAAGAGGAAAAAAAGAAAGAAAATGTTAGTTGATTAGTTATCGGATGAGGTGTTTCGGAATTTATTGTTGACAAGAAAGTAGTTTTCTAAGTGACAATTTTTGGAATGGGGTATGTAAAGGATAGGGATTGGTTTTTAATTCGCATTTCCTCCTAGTTAATGAGTAAAAGCTTGCATCCGCATATCCCAGCAGCTTGAGGTTGTAAGTTGACATCTGTAATTAATGTACCTGCTTTGGTCTTGTAAAGAAAAATGTTCTACATGACTAAATTAGATGCAACTACTGCAGTTAATAATCATGGTTTTTGTGGATTTGTTAGACTGTTTTCTTGTCTTGTTGGGCTTTGGTTGGGTTCCTTTTATTAACCTTTTAGCTATTTAATGTTTAAGGAACATTATTGTTTACTGAAAAAAGTCAAGACATAGATTTTGCAAGTTATGATGCTTGAAAATTTCTTTTCCTGATGGTATTATCAAAGTCTCTAGGAAAGAAAAGAAATATGTATGCTGAAATTTTTATTTGATTTAGCCATTTATGGAGATTGTGAACGTCTTGAAATATAAATTGATAAGGTTAATGCTAGTTATTTTTGTTAAGTTTTTAATTGATTGCATATCTTCTGGTGCAGAAATTTTTTCTTCGGGGAAGGTTTATATTTGGGCCGGATCTGAGGTCACTAGCACTCAGTATTTTCCTAATTGTGGTTCCTGTCGCTGTCTTTGTGCATTTGTTGCTAGAAAGCTGGTGGATGATTTTTCGCATCACTGGGGATTATCAATAATGGTTATTGCTGTTGTTTTCACGTTTTAAGTATGCTCTCTCTCTCTCTCTCTCTCTCTCTCTCTCTTTTGGGGAAATGTGTGTATTGCGTACTTATTTAACTTAGAATATCTGTAAGGAATATTAGAGTCGGAAAATTGATTAGAAACAACAATGATGAATGCTGAACTCGTGGTTTAGGTAGTTTTATGAGCTGGTAAACTGGAAAACATATGAACATTTCCTTTTTTTCAAAAACTTAATAAAGATGGCAGAGTGACTTTTTCTTAGTAGAATTTCCTTGTTTTATGGCATTATCATTGCAAATAGGCCTTCTGGAGAAAACATTATACGGTAGGTTTTGAAGGGATCTCTTCAATGGGTTATTTGAAATAAATTAATTTTTCACTAACCCAATATACACCTTCATTCGTTTAAAGAGAGGAAATTATGCTAAGCTACTAAATTTGATGGATAATTTACTCTGGAAATATGGAAGCTGTTGCATTGAAATAGTATTTATTGAGTTTATACTCGTGCTTTCTTTGGCTAAATTGTTTCTGAATCATCATTCAAACATGGACTGTTCAAAATCAGTGATCAGTTAAACCTTCATGTTTTCTGCGGCAAATAAATAGTGTTGCTATGTTGTTAATGCGATGAATGGTCGAAAGTTATCACAAAATACGTTCGGCGACTCAACATTCGAAACAAACATATTTGTCGTAAAAACTTTATTGTAACATTAGTTGAGACAAATACACTTGTCGTCCTTAAATTAATCGCGACATATAGACATTGTGACGAGATTATGGCTACAGATATTGTGTTGCCATGTCGTATTTTTTGCATCAAACAAATAGTGTCGCGATTTTGTTACTGCGATGAATGGTCGAAAGTTGTCACAAAATACATTCGGCGACTCAACATTCGAAACAAACATATTTGTCGTAAAAACTTTATTGGAACATCAGTTGTGACAAACACACTTGTCGCCCTTTAAATTTTTCACGACATGTATACATTGCGACGACATTATGGATACAGATATTGTGTTGCCATTTCGTATTTTCCACGTCTAACAAATAGTGTCGCAATTTTGTTACTGCAATGAATGGTCGAAAGTTGTCACAAAATACGTTCGACAACTCAACATTCGAAACAAACATATTTGTCGTAAAAACTTTATTGGAACATTAGTTGCAACAAACACACTTGTCACCCTTTAAATTTTTCGCAACATATATACATTGCGACGACATTATGACTACAGATATTGTGTTTCCATTTCATATTTTTCGCGTCAAACAAATAGTGTCGCGATTTTGTTACTGCAATGAATGATCGAAAGTTGTCGCAAAATACGTTCGGTGACTCAACATTCGAAACAAACACACTTATCGCCCTTTAATTTTTTCGCGACATATACATTGCGACGACATTATGGCTACAGATAATGTGTTGCCATTTCGTATTTTTCGCGTCAAACAAATAGTGTCGCGATTTTGCTACTGCAATGAATGGTCGAAAGTTGTCGCAAAATATGTTCGGTAACTCAACATTCGAAATGAACATATTTGTCATTTTTTATTGGAACATTAGTTGCGACAAACACACTGTCGCCCTTTTATTTTTTTGCGACATATATACATTGCGACGACATTATGGCTACAGATATTGTGTTGCCATTTCGTATTTTCTGCATCAAACAAATAGTGTCGCGATTTTGTTACTGCGACGAATGTACGAAAGTCATCGCAAAATACATTCTGTGACTCATATAGAGCGACAATACCCGCAACGAACGTATTGTTGTCGCTAAATTACTTTTGCAACAAAAACTCAATTTCTGTTTTGGAAGCCCATTGGGAGTTGGGATTTGTTTTGGATTCAATTCTTTGGTACCTACTTCATCAACAACTGTACTAAGAAGGTTTGGATGTCCCATATATGTTCCTTATAAATATTAATCTCTTCTACATAATTTTATGGTGTGAGAAAATAGATTACTAGAATTATAGGATCTATTGTAATTTTCCCTCTTCTCCATTATTCTTGAGTCAATAAAATTTCTTAATTTCTTTGCCATATTCTTGTCTTTATTATTCTTCACGCTATAAGAAGACTACTTCTAAATTACTGTCTTGGAGTACAGATTCTATTGGTTTAGGCTAGCAAACTTGTTCTTCTCATTTTTGCCTCATTCTTCCATCACATCAAGAAACTGAAAATATTTATTATTCGTGCTTATGATGAAACTAGCGGATCGAAATCAAATGGTGATGCACGGTTGGATCTTACTCGTTATGTTCTTCTACTTCTAGGTGAGCCTGGAATTCCAAAAGAGACCCTCAAAAACATTTGGAATGAGGTGGACAAAGTAATGGAAAAGGGGAAAAGATAGAAACTGATCAACCTAATTGAACTTCTACATAAATCTAACAACTTCAATGGGGTGAGAGAATTTGAGAGTAATCTGTTGATATATGCTTAACATCTTTTGTGTACCCAGCCCAATTGTTCTTAAATGAATGTGACCTGGGTAGCACATCACTGTTCACTCTCGGACTTTGATGAAACACAATTTTGGTTGTTGAAATGTTGGATGAGATTGTGACACGTGATGTTGGCACAACCATTGGATGTATGATGAGTATATAAGTCTCCAGACTCTTCCATTTGACTCGACGATTCATTCTCACTTCTAGGGCTTTCTCATTCGACATTGTCCTATATTTTTCTCTCTACTGAAAAGGGTTTCAGTCTGAAATCTGTTAGGATAGATGATCTTCGTGATGTATAGTATATATTACAGTTTCTAGCTTGTGTTCTTCTTCTATTCTTGGTGAGCTGAAGTCTGATTACTTGGTGTAATCTGTAATAAGGGAGATTAGGAGAGTTTTGAGTCCGAGTATCTGAATCGAGACATTCTTCGGTCTCTTATTCTTGTATTCTGATAAACGTTCTTTGATTCTAGTGGATTAGAGCGTTATTCATTTAGGTGAATGCTCAACGGGTGAGTAGTTAATTTCTTGGTGAACATCCGCGCCTTCAGGCGAAAAATCTATGTGTTCGTTATTGTTCTTGTTACTTTTGGTGATTTTGGAACTGTAAAATACCAATAGTGGTATCAGAGCAATTCTTGGAAGCCTTCGATCTGAAATTTTTGGGCATTCTTTGAAAACTGGTAGCTGATCCTTCACGGATCTGTACAAAGGAGACTTGATCTTCAATTCTTTAGGGAAAAGTAAAATAGTGTGGTTTTCACTATTTTACACTATTGCACTGAGACGCATTTGGTAAAAAATTTATAAACCCTATTTTAGTTGTTATTTTTCGAACTTATCAGTTATCTGAGTCTTCTTGGTTGAAACCCACTTTGATCTTCCTTTGTCTAGGATTTCATATGAGAACCCTAGAATCTGAGGGGACAAGGTTTAACAGTTTCTTCAAGATTATCCTTTGCTTCTGTTTTTCGAAATATTAAACATTGTGATTTGTTATTTGAGACAACTCGCTTACTATGTTCACGTGCATAAATACTTTCTGTGTGAAGATTATCTATACTTTTAACACTTGGTGTGTGCCTTGTTGTGAATATATACTTTCTTGATACTTATTAAATTGCTTGGAGTACCATATTCCTGGATTTATTAGATAATGTGATTAGAGAAGTAGGTGACACTACCACTGCAGTATAAATTTGGACTAAACTTGAATCTTTATACAAAACCAAAACTCTTCCCAATAAATGTTACTTGTGGAAACAGTTTTTCAGTTTTAAGTTTGACTTCAATTGATATCTTGAAACAAAACTGGACAGATTTAATAAATTGACCCAAGATCTCACAAATAGTGGTGAGACTTTATCTGATAATCAGAAATCTATATCCTTACTATCATCTTTACCTGAAAAGTATAAGGAACTTAAAAATGCTCTTGAATATGGAAGAACCTATATTACAGTTAATGATGTTGTGTCTTCTTTAAGGAATAAAGAACTTGAGTTTAAAAGTGAATCAAAAACCTTCAATACTGGAGTGGGTTACAACATAAAAGGTAATTATTCCTTCAAGAAGAACAATATTCAATTTTCAAGTAAAAATTCTTGGAAATCAAAAGAGCATACTGGAAACTTTTCAAAAGGAAAATCTAAATTCAATAAGTTTGATAGTAAGGCTAAAGGAAAAGGCGATTATTTCTGTTGTAAAATGGG
Organism: Fraxinus americana; assembly: GCA_035079005.1. NCBI lineage: Eukaryota > Viridiplantae > Streptophyta > Magnoliopsida > Lamiales > Oleaceae > Fraxinus > Fraxinus americana. The sequence continues at coordinate 9,276,591 of CM068721.1, read as the reverse complement.
TCACTATATTTAAGATTGTATCAAGAGAATGGATGAACTGAAAAACTGTAATAAAATTGAGGGTGGAGCTACAATAGCTTATGGAGGAGCTACAATAGCTTATGAAAATGAAAAGATTGAAAAGGTATCATTTTGTAAACATTGCATATATGGTAAGCAAAAGAAACTACCTTTTGTTACAGGTACATATAAATCAAAATTTATATTTGATTACATGTATGCTGATCTGTGGGGACCAGCTTCTGTGAATAGTTATTCTGGTTTTAAATATTATCTCCTGATTGTTGATGATTTGTCTAGGAAAAGTTGGGTCATACTTTTGAAAAATAAATCTGATACTTTTCAAAACTTTGTTGCTTGGAAAACTCTTGTTGAAAATTAAGTAAATAAGAAAGTTAAAGCTCTTAGAACCGATAATGGCCTTGAATTTTGTAATGAGGAGTTTGACAATTTTTGCAAAGACAATGCGATTCTTAGACACAAGACCGTCACCTATACCCTACAACATAATGGTCTTGCTGAGAGGATAAATATGACTCTTTTAGAGAGAGTTAGGTGCATGTTAATTAGTTCAGGTCTTCCAAAATTATTCCGGGGAGAAGCTGTCAAAACTGCATCATATCTTATAAATAAATGTCCTACAAAATCCCTGAATTATGACACTCCTGACCAGGTTTGGAATGGTCAGCCTGCTGATTATTCTAAACTTAAAATTTTTGGCTGTGCTGCCTATGTACATCAAAATGAAGGAAAACTGGAGCCAAGATCCATAAAAGGTGTTTTCTTGGGGTATGGTGAATGAGTCAAAGGCTATAGGGTTTTGCTGAGGGATCAGAGAGGTTATAGAGTCACTATAAGTAGAAATGTTTTCTTTAATGAGTTAGATATGCCCTATATTAAAGGAAAAGAGGTTGCTCCAGCTGAAACTGATTAGAATATAAACACTATTCAAACAGAACTTCTTCCAGCTGATTTCAATACTGGAAATGAAAATCAGTTTGAGGTAGAGCATGAACCTGAACAGGAGACTACTGAACCTAACCTTGAAACTGAACCTAATCATCACTTAAATCCCTTAGAAGACTATCATTTGGCTAGAGATAGAACCAGAAGGGAAATTAGACCACCTGTAAGATATAGTGATTTTATCACTGCTCTTAACAATCAAAGTTTCTTGGAAGGTGAGCTTACCTCATATGAAGAGGCCGTTGAAGGAAAAATTGCTAACATGTGGCTTGAAGCCATGAAGGATGAGATGTTGTCTTTGGAAAAGAATAAGACTTGGGTTTTAGTCAATAAACCAAAAGGGGTAAAAGTTATGGACTGTAAATCGATCTATAAGATCAAGGAAGGTGACCCTAAGGATGGAAGTGTTAGATTTAAGGCCAGCTTGGTTGCTAAGGGGTTTACCCAAAGGAAGGGAATTGACTATAATAAAAAATTTTCTCCGGTAGTCAAGTATACCTCCATAAGAATTTTGTTATCTATTGTTTCTCAATTTGATTTTGAATTGGAACAACTAGATGTGAAAACAGTTTTCTTACATGGAAATTTAGATGAAAAATTTATATGGTTCAACCTAAAGGTTTTAAGCAAAAAGGTAAAGAAAGCTGTGTGTGTTTTCTGAAAAATCACTTTATGGTTTAAAACAAGCTCCTCGACAATGGTATATCAGATTTGACACCTTTATAAAAAGTCTTGATTTTAATAGAAGTGAATATGATCCATGTTTTTACTATAAAGGAAAAGGAGGTCCAGATTCTTATTCTCTCTTGCTTTATGTGGATGATATGTTGCTTGCTGGTTGTGATGTAATGGAAATTAATAACATTAAGCAAAAACTTAAGCAAGAATTTGAAATGAAGGAAATAGGCATTGCTAAAAGAACTTTAGGAATTGAGATTAGGAGAAACAGATCTGATCACATACTGTTCCTCACTCAACAGGCTTATATTTTGAAAATGTTGAATAGATTTTCTATGAATGAGGCTAAAGATGTTACATTACCCCTTGCCGGTCACTTTAAATTTTCTGTGGAACAATGCCCTAAATTTGAAATTGAAATAAGTATAATGGATAAGGTCCCTTATGTAAATGCTATTGGTTCAGTTATGTATGTTATGGTCTGCACTAGACCTGATCTTGCTTTTGCCATAAGAACTTTAAGTAGATATATGAGTAATCCTGGTGAATATCATTGGGAAGCATTAAAATGGTTGTTGAGATACTTAAAAGGAACTTCAAACTTGGGTTTAATGTTCTGTAAAAATGAAACTGGAATTCAACTTAAAGGTTTTGTTGATTCTGACTTTGCTGGTAATTGTGACAATAGAAAATCCACTTATGCATATGTTTTTATTGTTAGTAACACCTGTATAAGCTGGAAGTCACAGCTGCAAAAAATAGTTGCCCTCTCTTCCACAGAGGCTGAGTATATTGCAGCCACAGATGCTGTAAAGGAAGGTATTTGGTTGAAAAATTTATTGGATGAAATTGGCTTCTTTGGTAATGATGCTACTGTTTATTCTGATAGCCAATTTGCTATAATCTTTGTAGAAATCCATTCTTTCATGATATGACAAAACATATAGATGTTAAATTCCATTTTATAAGAGATATCATAGAAAAGGAAATTATATAAATTGAAAAAATTTCTACTAAGTGTAATTCAGCAGATATGGGAACCAAAGTACTTCCTTTATATAAATCTAGGGATTGTTTACATCTCCTAAATGTTGTTGCTAACTAATATTCTTGCAGGTACCCGAGCAAATGAAACCAAAGTATTAACCTCTAATCCACATAAGACCCGATGATGTCAAGCAAGGTAGAGATTGTTGATATATGCTTAACATCTTTTGTGTGCTCGGCCTAATTCAGTCAGCCCAATTGTTCTTAAATGAATGTGACTTGGGTAGCCCATTACTGTTCACTCTCATACTTTGATGAAACACGATTTTGGTTGTTGAAATGTTTGCTGAGATTGTGACACGTGGTGCTGGCACAACTGTTGGATGCATGATGAATGTATAAGTCTCCAGACTCTTCCATTTGACTCGACGATTCATTCTCACTTCTAGGGTTTTCTCTCATTCGACATTGTTCTGTATTTTTCTCTCTACTGAAAGGGTTTCAGTCTGTAATCTGTTAGGATACATGATCTTGGTGATATCTAGTATAGATTACAGATTCTAACTTGTGTTTTTCTTCTGTTCTTGGTGAGCTGAAGTCTGATTACTTGGTGTAATCTATAATAAAGGATATTAGGAGAGTTTTGAGTCTGAGGGTCTGAATCGAGACATTTTTGGGTCTCTTATTCTTGTATTCTAATAAACATTCTTCGATTCTAGTGGATTAGAGTGTTATTCACTTAGGTGAATTTTTAACGGGTGAGTAGCCAATTTCTTGGTGAGCATCCGGGCCTTCGGGTGAAAAATCTCTGTGTTCATTATTGTTCTTGTTACTTTTGGTAATTTTGGGACTGTAAAATACCAACATAATCGAGTTCCAAGTTTACATTCTCGAAAGCCTCCTAATAGCTGGACTCTACCTGTGGTGGCTCTTACATGCATCGCAATTGCACTTCCCAACATTTCAAATGACAATGCTAATCAGTTGGTTAGGTGTGTCGGGGAAGGCCTTACCTTGTTAAATCTGATAGAGAAAAGCCTAGATGAAAATGGGGCTTTAACAATCATCAGAAATGCGGCAGATATTATATGGGTAGGAGTTGATTTAAATTTCAAGTGGCAAGATAAGGATCTCCGCAAAATAAGTCTCTACGACAGAACTTCCAAGGAAATATTAGAAGGGCTTTCCAATGAAGCTGAAAGGACTCTTATGCAGTTTCTCAAAGAAGTAAAAGATTTCCTAAGGGATAACCCTCTGAATTGTCCAGTTACGATTATAGCTGCTAACTCAATGTACCAGATCACTCAAACTATTTTGTTGGGCAGTGGCAATATGGAAACAAATGGGATACTGTTTGGCCATTTATCCATTATGATTCAGGATATATAGGCAGTTTCCCTTACCAATTTACCACATGTCATAACTGTTAAATGCCATCATAATTCCCAAAAGGAAAGGCAAAATAGTGTTCGTCAAGCTGCTCTCCTTCTTGGGGAAACAGAAGAAATTCTACAATTTCTTCAGCAGTGTGAGATACCAAGCTTGGATCCTGGTAAATTATCTTGCATTGATGAGTGGCGTACTTTTATCGAGGAAGATAATGGGAATTCTCAGGCCACAATTTCAACTATTGGAAGTGAAGCTCAACAAACCAATGAAGAGCATGTAGGTAGTGAACATCACAGCTGAGTGCGAGAACACAAGCAAACAGGTAAGAAAGTTACATAGCTTATGTCCAACCTCTGTGTGATATCCCATCCTCCCCCTTTTGTGATTAGCATTATTATTTCAATTATCTCATTTTATTGTTGTGATGTTGTTCTTCCATTGGCCCTCAGTTGTTATAGGGTGTGAACATCGTTAGAATTTGGGTATGATCTGAATTTCTTATTGAAGTAATTGAAAAATTCTAATTGAAGTGTATATCAAGAATAATTCAGTTTGGAATGCTATTAGAGTTCTATGTCAAGTTGAAATTCTATTTTGGAAGCTCATTTGGAGTTAAAAATTGGTATTGGACTTGAAAAAGAGTTCAAAATGGAGAAAAATACTATTGAAAGCTTTTTGGCTGAGACCTGTCACCTAGGTACCAAGGTCGCATCACTTAGGTGGCAGGTGCCCAAGCGCCTAGGCGCCACCTGTCTGTTTCGATTTTTTGCATATTTCTCACCTTTTGCGTCTTTGACTCAGTTTTTGGCATCTTACTTCATCAAAAACTTTACTAGGAGGGTTTGGATGTCCCCTACTAGTTCTCCATAAATATTAGGCCATTCTATACAATTTTAATAGTGTGAGAAGTGATTACTAGCTTTTAGGATCATTGTAATATTTCTCCATCTTCATTATTTGTGATGCAATAAAATTTCATAATTCCTCTACCATATTTTCTTGTCTTCCTTTATTTTTTGCTTACGATCATATGCTTCATATTTTGCCAAATAATTTTAACATCTCAATCCAGTAGTTGGTTTCATATCAAGTGGTATCGATCGATACATGATCCTTGAATTTCCAACCATTGGTATCAGAGATTATGGGCATAATTAACATAACAAGTGGTATCAGAGCTTAGGTTCAGCTATTCTGCAAGAGTGCAGGGTTTGATTTGTTTGATTTTTTGTTCGTAATGGCTACTATGAAATATGACATTCCGCTTTTGAATCGGAGCACTAGATTTTCCTATGGCAGGTTAAGATATGTGCAGTAATCACACAGCAGTAATTGGATTGTGCGTTTTTTAGAAATTGACAAGATGCCCACAACTTTGACCGCTTAGGATAAATTACAAAAGGATAAGAAGGCAGTTTCTCACATTTATCTTCATCTATCGAATACCATTCTTCAGGACGTTTTGAAGGAGGGTTCCGCAGCTGCTATATGATTGAAGTTGGAGCAATTGTGCATGACTAAAAGTCTGACAAGCAAATTGCATCCTAAGCAGCGTACATACTCTCATCGAATGACAGAAGGAGAATTATTGGAATATCACCTTGCTGTATTTAAAGAGATCGCCGATGATTTGGAAACTTTGGAAGTAAAATATGATGAAGAAGATTCGGCCTTGATCCTATTGTGTTCGTTGCCTACTTCGTATTCTTCATTTAGAGACACGATTTTGTATAATCGTAATACTCTTACCATGAAGAGGTGTATGATTCTTTGTTCTCAAAAGAAAAAATGAAGCATCTGGTTTCAGAGGTCAAAGATGGAAAATGAACTTGTTGCTTATGGTAGTTCTGGAAGGGATAGACCGAAGTCTATGTTCAGTAATTAATTTTGTAATTTCTGCAAGAAGAAGAGGGACATGAAGAATGATTGCTGCAAATTTCAAAATAAATAAAGGTTGGCTGCAGATCGATATGGTAAGCAATCAAAGACTTCAGGTGAAATGGACTTCATAGAGAACTTTGTAAGTGAGGGAAATTTCTTGACTATTTCTTGCATCGAGTCTAAACCAGAGGAGGATTAGATTATGGATTCAACGTATGTGTTTTATTTGTGTCCTAATAAGGACTTGTTTACTACATATGAAACTATTTTCAAATGTGTCGTGGTTATGGAAAACAACACACCTTGTCGGGTTACTGGAATTGGTACGGTCAGATTGAAGCTATTGGATGAGACAATTAGATCACTTTGCCGAGTTCGACATGTTTCGGATTTGAGGAAGAATCTTATCTCGTTGTCCATCCTTGATTCAAAGGGTTATGAGTTCTTTGGTAGAGTTGGAAACTTAAAGGTTTGTAAAGGTGCCCAAGTTGTATTGAAGGGACATAAAATGTCACATTATACATCTTGCAGGGTAGTGCAAAATTTAAAAGAGTTAATCAGCACATATTCAGTATCGTAGTAGACATTCAGTTTGGTAGAATACTTTTAGGAGCTCGTAAAGGGTCATATTTGAAAAATATAGCTCAGTGGAGTTCAAGAGATATGGATAATGCAACTTTGTCACCACCATCTGCGGTGCCATTATATTCAATTGGTAAAGACGAACCTAGTAGAAAAATGTATGTGAATGTTGATTTTGTTGAGCATGCTTTCAGCGTGGTAGAGTGTGTACAATTTAGAAAAGGACCTTCTTTAAAAGAATTTGAGTTTGATTCTGCTTTGGGGTGTGTTATAGCCCAATTTGGTGAAATTTAAAATTATTATGATTTTTTGGGAATTTAAGGTAATTCTGTAGAGTAGTGCTTGGATTCATTGGAAGATGAAGAATATTTTGTGTTTGGTTGGAGAAATCAGTTTTGATTATTGTTGAAGAGTCAGTTCATTCCTTGCAGACGGATTTTCTTTTCCAGATGGAGAATATTTTGGAACTTTATTTGTTGCAATGGAATTCGTGTCAAGGTGGATATTGCTAGAATTTGGGTATGGCTCGAATTCTTAGTTGAAGTAATCGAAAAATTCTACTTGAAGTTCATGTCAAGAAAAATTCAATTTGGAATACTATTGGAGTCATATGTTAAGTTGAAACTCTATTTTGAAAGCTCATTGGGAGTTGAAAATTGGTATTGGACTTGAAATAGAGTTCAGAATGGAGAAAAACACTATTGGAAGTTTTTTTGCCGAGACCTGGCACCAAGGTCGCAGCGCTTAGGTGGCAGGTTTTTGTTTTACAACAGCAAGGCTGGCGCATGCGCTTAGGCGCTACCTGTTTGTTCTGATTTTTGTGTTTTTCTCTCATTTTTTGTTTTGGACTTAATTTTTTGACATCCTACTTCATCAACAACTCTACTAAAAGGATTTAGATGTCCCCTACATGTTCCCTATAAATATTAGGCTCTTATATACAATTTTAATAGTATGAGAAAAGTGATTACTAGCTTTTAAGATCATTGTAATATTTCTCCATCTTCATTATGGGTAGTGCAATAAAATTTCCTAATCCATTTGCCTTATTTTCTTATCTTTTTTAATTCTTATGCTTACAATCATATACTTCATATTTTCCCATATAACTTTAACATCTCAATTAGGTGGTTGGTTTCATATCAAGTGGTATCGAGCGATACATGATCCTTGGATTCCCAACAATTGGTATCAAAGATTTTAGGCATAATTAACGTAACAAACATTATTCATTTTGGATTATCTTCCAAGGACGAGTTTATCACTTTTGCACTTTTTGTCCATGATATGCCAATCCTCCAAGACGATATCTGCCCAGAACCATAGAATTTAGAACAAAAACTGAATTTCATGTGCTCGAGTAGTGTTTCATGACATCGTGCACCTAGTTAGATTCTTGACAAGATCGCGGTTACTGTGTGAACATGACTCCGATGATTTAATGTCCACTGATGTTCCCATTAATATATCCGTAAGTATTATCAACATAATCTTGTTTTGAATAGAAAGGCACCGCCTGCCCTAAACTTGTTAGTAACATGACATAATGGATCAAGATAGAGGATGAATAAAAAAATAAACCTAGATGATGTAAACTGAATTGAATCACAAACCTGGAGTCCAGTTCAATTTTCCTCACAATATTTCGACGTCCTTAGTATAATACCTTAAATACATAGCATTAGAGAACATATGTAATAAACACAAATCCTATAAAAATATAGCATCAATTATATTACGATCCAAAAAATTGATGATTATTCTTACATCATCAATTTGAATTTTTTTTTAATTGAAAATGTTGGTTGTAATTATTTGTTGGAGATAAATTAAATATTGTTGATCCTAAACTAAAAAATGCAAGGACAAAATGGGAAATCGAATGTTTACCACCTACTTCTACGCTTTAAATATTGTAGATAAGGTAAGTACCATTGACGCAATTAAAAATGCTCCTAATGAGTTTTGTCCAAGCTCAATCCTACTCGATCCAAATGCATGTCAATGCAATGTAGGCTAATAATCGTGATCGAGTAGGATAATTGAGATTTAATCGAATTAATCATGTCATGATAATAATGTTAAACATTTGAAATTTATGGTTGAAAACATGGTTAGTCGCCAATTTTTTTAGCATTATTTCATTTTAGTCACGAAACTTTTTTGTTCCTAGTTTGTCATTAAATTTTTAATTTTTATACAAGTTAAGTTGCGTCCCCCGACTAATGGAAAAGCATCTTCTTGGACGTTGTTTTTTCTTTTTACATTTTCATTTTATTTTCTCATTCCTTATAAAAGGCCATTCTAATTCGATATCACAACATAGAAATCAATTGGGTAACTGAGGATAAAGTAGAATATAGGACAAAATAATAGTGCAAATATACCATGCACACAATACTTTAATTAGATTACTAAATTTTAATTTGTCTCGATTGATTATTGAACTTCAATTTTGTTTCAACTAAATTATTGAAGTGCAATTTTCTTTCAATTTTCCATGACCTGGTCACATGTTGTACCTCTAAATTCATGAAAATTGATAATTGGTAGTGTCAACACAATAGATCTATTAAGTAATCATCACATAGCTCGTCAACTAATCATAATGTCACGTCATGAAGTGTTAAAAATACCCACACTTACACACTTTTTAAGAGGAAATAGAAAAACTCAAATAAAGAGATACTCAACCCTATGGTCCGTAGATTTCGAAGGAATGTATGCCGTGATAAAAACGGGGCAGGGCGGAGATAGGGCGGCCATTACCATTCTTGGTCCGTCGAGAATATTCAGGAGGCTGGATAGTGAATAAAAAATCCTTAGTTACCATCTCATTTAATTAATATTTTTTTAATATTATTTTTTACTTTTTAAATATACTTTAAAGTGAAAAATACAAAAATAAAATAAAAAAAGATTTGACTTTAGTTTGAAAAAATGGGGGCAAGGACCATTCTCCGTTCCCATCCAGTTTACCATTCGGGACGGGCAATACGGGGGTAGGTTGGAGTAGGAAATTTAATTTGTAATCCTTAAGCATGTGGGATGTTCGCAACAATAACTACAACTTGCACTACTAAATGATATATGATACGAAGAAACCTTTAGTTTTCAGCCTTTAGGGTGCCATGAAGCGATATTGAGAAAGATGAGTTATAGAGTAGCTATCAACTAAGCAATTTCTATTAGTTTGGACAACAATAGATGATGAAATGTGACGATAGTGAATTTTTACTCTTTCGAGGCTCTGCTAAACAAGCTCTAATTCCTTGTTCGATCTTTGCCCTTATATAATTCATCATACTTCCCATGTAGCCGTAAAAAGATTGCTATATACTGTTAACTACAATGTTAATATGATATTAAGTAGATCATGTTAGGCTTTCAATGTTTTGTAATTGGCAATTGTGTAAACAAAAAAGATCATATTGTACTATGTTTAAAAAGTCAATGAGTAATGTGCAAATAGTTGAACATAGGTTTATTAGGTCTAGGGTTCGAGAAAGGCAAAAAGAGGAAAACGACGCGAATTTTCGCTAGACTGTCGCCAAGGTTTGGCTCTAGCTACAAAAGCAGAAACATCGTTGCTAGACTGTCGCCCCTACTTTGCTCGAGCCACATTCTGTCGCTCGACTGTCGCTGAGCTCTCGCTCGAACGACGAGTTTATCTGGGGAAATTTTTATTTCACTATTTAAAGATTTTTTTCTCTGGCCCATTCAGTTTTCTAACCTATCTATATATACCAAAACACTTCTGTATGAAATCGATGAGGTTGAGCATTGAGAGAGCTACATCTATACGAGATTGATTCAATTACTTCTTTAAACATTCATCTACTTTGATTGTTTTGGTGAGAAAAATATTGTTTCTATAATCCAAATACCAAACTGTCTTTCCTCTACATCTGATCAGAGTTCTGAAAATCGAGAAAGTTCGATTGGAGTTTCAGTCTGGGAAGAATGCGGTGTTCTTCATTGATCTACGGGAAATAGACTATTCCACAGGGCTAGGAGTGCTGTAGGATAGCAGATTCGACGGAGTGTTTTGGCAACAGCAGCTAAAGATTGGTGCAGGAAAGCACGGGATCCAAAGAAAGTTGTAGGGAGTGCAGTCGAGTGATCAGATAGTACGAGTCGTCTAGTCTGATAGACTGTAATTGTTCAAATCGTTTATAGTGAATTGTTGACTGGCAAAGTGCTCGGAGTTTTTCCCAGTTAGGTTTCTCCATGATCATATCGTGTGTTGATTTAGTACTTTATTTATTGCTTATATAATTTGCGGTATTCAAACACAGGATAAACTGGTGTGATTGTGTAACCATCTAGAGATAACAATTGGTGACTTGTTGTTAATTTGTTATATTATTTTTAATTCCGCATAATATACATATTCACCCCCTCTAGGTATTGTTAGGGTCGAACTGCGTAACTTTCAATTGGCATCAGATCCTTAATTTGATTCCTGACCCTTTATAACATCTAGATGAGTCAGTCATTATTTTTCGATGGAAGCAATTATGCCTACTCGAAAGTTCGAATGAGAGCCTTCCTTAAATCTTTAGATAAATGTATTTGGATTAGTGTTCAAAATGGGTGGGATCCACCTTTAATAATTGCTGGTGTAGTCATACCTACAGACATATCTCTAAAACTAACTTTGATGAATGCAATTGGAACAGTATAGCATTACATGCTCTGTTCATGGCTGTATCTGCTAAATAGTTTAGGCGTATGTCGATGTGTGAAACTGCTAAAGAATTTTGGGATATTCTAGAAACCATACACGAAGAAACTAAAACAATTAAGAACTCTAAACTGCAGATGTTAACCACTAGGTTTGAAGATATTAGGATGAAGGACGATGAATCGTTCGATGAATTCTATGCAAAGTGGAATGATATAGTTAACTCTACCTTTAACTTGGGTGAAAGGATCCCCGAGACCAAAATTGTAAGAAAAGTCCTTAGATCCCTATTCGAGAGGTTTAGACCTAAGGTGATTGCGATAGAAGAGAGCAATGACCTAGATACAGTTAAGATTGAAGAGCTCGTAGGATCACTTCCAGTTGTTCAAATCGTTTATAGTGAATTGTTGACTGGCAAAGTGCCCGGAGTTTTTTCTAGTTGGGTTTCTCCGTGATCATACCATGTGTTGATTTACTACTTTATTTATTGCTTATATAATTTGCGGTATTCAAACATAGGATTAAACTAGTGTGATTGTGTAACCATCTAGAGATAACAATTGGTGACTTGTTGTTAATTTGTTATATTATTTTTAATTCCTCATAATATACATATACACCCCCTCTAGGTATTGTTAGGGTCGAACTGCGTAACTTTCAATTGGTATCAGAGCTTTAATTCGATTCCTGACCCTTTATAACATCTAGATGAGTCAGTCATTATTTTTCGATGGAAGCAACTATGCCTACTAGAAAGTTCGAATGAGAACCTTCCTTAAATCTTTAGATGAATGTATTTGGATTAGTATTCAAAATGGGTGGGATCCACCTTTAATAATTACCGGTGTAGTCATACCTATAGACATATCTCTGTGTACTAAAACTAACCTTGATGAATACAATTGGAATAGTAAAGCATTACATGCTCTTTTCATGGCTGTATCTGCTGAAGAGTTCAGGCGTGTGTCGATGTGTGAAACTGCTAAAGAATTTTGGGATATTCTAGAAACTACACATGAGGAAACTAAAACAGTTAAGAACTCTAAATTACAAATGTTAACCACTAGGTTTGAAGAGATTAGGATAAAGGATGATGAATCGTTCGATGAATTCTATGCAAAGTGGAATGATATAGTTAACTCTAGCTTTCACTTAGGTGAAAAGATCCCCGAGACCAAAATCGTAAGAAAAGTCATTAGATCCCTGCTCGAGAGGTTTAGACCTAAGATGATTGCGATAGAAGAGAGCAATGACCTAGATACAGTTAAGATTGAAGAGCTCGTAGGATCACTTCAAACGTATGAATTCACTGTTTCTCAACCTAAAAAGATTAAATCCATCACCATGAACACCATTAGAAAAGGGTATAGCGAGTCCACTGATACTAAGACCCTTAAGGACGACGAAATTGCATATTTCATTAAATAATTCCATAAGGCGATGAAGAATAGGAGAATGCATCAAGAACGAAATAGTGAAGTCCCTAGTAAATTTTCGAGAGGTAGACATGAGAAAAACACCTCTAAGACTCCCATTAAGAAATCTCAATTTGTCAAATGCCATGAGTGCAAGGGGTATGGTCACATTAGGAGTGAATGTCCTAATTTGAAGAGGATTTCGGGAATAGAATGTCGTAAAGCTTTAGCCGTAACCATGAATGATGAGGAGTCAAAGATCAGCTCTCAGAATGAGACATCTAGTGGTGAGGATGATCAAAAATTCATGGCGTTCACCTCGATTGCTACAATCGAACCTGATCATGAAATGGAAAAGGTTGAAAGGGAGAATGAGAGTGAACAGTCTGAAGAAGAGTCTGAAGATGTGACCAACATTCACGAGTCTTATCGTGAATTGTTTGAGGAGAGTCTCAAAATTAAGAAGGTCAACAAAGTTGTTTTGAAAAAGGTTAACGAGCTTGAACTTGAACGTGAAAAATTACTGAGTAACCTTCAGGACTCGTCTAGAAAATTAAGTGAGCTAAAACTGGTAAATGAAAACTTGGAAATCAAAGTTAAATCATTAACCACTGATCATGATAAATCTAATGCTCAACTCCAACTATTTATGAATGGCTCGCAAAAGCTGGACAATCTGCTTGGGATGATCAAGCCTGCCAGAAATAGGCATGGTCTGGGTTATGTTCATAATGGTAATACTACTGCTAGTACATCTACGACCACATTCGTTCTAGCCACTAACAAAGCTCGAAAAATTGTTTACCCCGAACCAAAGGGCAAGAATGACGTAGGATCGAGACCTACTAGATAAAGTAGGGTAAATCGTCATACTTATCGGCAACAACCACCGAAAAGGATTGATTCTAGGTTTATTTCCACTTGTCACAATTGTGGTACACTGGGACATACAAGACCTAGATGTCGTAAACTTGTTACTAGAAGTAACAGACGGGATGTCTCGAGCACAGTTAACTTTCTCGCGAATCAGGTTACCTTTTTAACAGAGATGATGACTCGGTTAACTAAAATCACTTCTACGTCTAAACAAGCTTGGGTTAAGAGAAGTGATCTGGAAGGTCGTGAGCTTGATCATGCTCTTAAAAGTGAGAGAATTCATGGTTCTTCATGATTTGATCCTTAGGTGCATGCATATACAGTCCATTCACTTGTGCATGCATCTCATTTATTTGTGCTTAGTTTTATTTCGTGTGTATTTGTTTCTTTTTTATATTGATTTTAAAAAAAGGGAAAACTTTTTTATACAAGTCATTGTTTTACAGCATAATATACAATATATTTGATTTTGTTGGTCGTAATCAAGCATGAGTTTATTTAGTGAGCTGTAATTTAATTCTCAATTGCTAGTTTAGGATTTTTTGGAGTATTTAATATAGGTCTCTTTATATACCATCTGCACTGCACACACTATGAACTTGGTAGTGGGACTCTACCACGTGTGTGAGATTTGGGATGGCTGTCACATGTTAGTAGGGTGACTTTGAACATGAATTGACCAACTTATTTAGACCTAAACTCGAATTTATCCCTGCAATAATAAATAGACATATAATGAAAAATTTAAAATAAAGGAGCTCAATATCTTATGCTACTTTTCGAAGCCTACTTAACTTGAGTAATTAAGCCTGTGGGGTTTCTCATAACCTGGTGCCTATGGTCATTTAACTTGGGTTAACTGGCCTAAAGCTCGTTACAGGAATCATGTTAGTCGCTTAATGAAAAGAAGTATGCACTTAAGATGAATACGATATATATGAGCATTCCTGGTTACTACTGTGATATAAGATAAATGTTTTATACTACAAGTCAGGGGGAGAAAAGACATTCTCCATAAAAATGAACTTTCATAGGTAGGTTCTAATGTGCTTTATTGGTTTGAGTTTCATAAGTAGAGGAATATACTTATTAGCAGTGATGTTTTGCAAGTCATTTCTCACAAAATTAAGATTTGGAGTCATATTACCAGAGGATGAGTGGCACTTAACACATGTGGGTCTCTTATATCATTTACTTCATTGGTAATTTGAGTTAGTTTTGTGGGAAAGTTTATTGTTCATTGCATATACTTATGACTGCTTATGCCTACATTCTTAAGATGTTGTATGTTGTTATTTATCACTTGTCATTTGAGTAGAAATTCCAACTTGTTTGATTTATGACTTAAAGGCATTTTATTATTTAATTTCAATTCTGCTAAATTAAGTTTTATGTTTTAGTAGTATCAATGTGTCTTTGTGGTATGTTGGGTTGCATTGGTACTATGTCTTGATTTAACATGCATAATTAAAATTGAACAAGTGTAATTGATTCATAAATTGCCTAAATTATATAACTGTTTGAACTATTTTCTTACACTGTTTTCCACACATTTTACACAATTTTTCACTTGATTTCTCCAAATTCTTCACATCTCACGCCAAATTGGTGTTTTACCCACTCCATACTCACTTAGAATCACCTCATTGAGTTGGCATTTCATCAAATCATTCACTTTCAAAGGTAAATTTTGAAAATTTTGGGTTTTCATTATTTTCGCATTTTTAGTTGGATTCTTCATTGTTTATACATTAGATTTTCATCAATTTGTGCACGAGTTTGGCATACACATTAGGTTCTTGGTCCCTTTTTACTTGCATTTGGGTGGTTTTCATACCATTTTTGTTTTCAATTTCGCATAGTTGGTTCATGGGATACATTAGAATAAGTTTGTGATGTGTATTGCGTGTTTGCCTTGAAGTTGCGTAGTAGAACTCTTGGTTGTTGGTTTGGTTGATTCTAGTGCATTTTGCTTTAGAGTCGATTTTGTTCTTTGCATAGTTGAATTCGTTTGGGATTGTATGTTGTTGGTTGGAATTCAGTTAGTTTGTCGTAGGTTTTGAGTCTGTAATTTATTTTTTTGTTACTGCCTTAATTTAGTTTTAGTTAGTAGTTGTCGTTTGGGATTGTATGTTGTTGGTTCTTTCAATGTTTTGTAATTGGCGATTCTGTAAATAAAATGACCGAATTGTACTATATTTAAAAAGTCAAGGAGTAATGTGCAAATAGCTGAAAATATGTTTGAGAATGGCAAAAAGAGGAAAACGGCGCGGATTTTCGCTAGACTGTCGCTAAAGTTTGGCTCAAGCTACAAAAGCAGAAACATTGTTGCTAGACTGTCGTCCCCACTTCGCTCGAGCGACAGTATGTCGCTCCACTAGCACTAAGCCCTCGTTCGAGCGACAAGTTTATTCGGGAAATTTTTCTTTCGCGATTAAAGGTTTTTTTCCTAGCCCATTTGTTTTCTAACCTACCTATATATACCAAAACACTTCTGTACGAAATCGATGAGGTTGAGCATTGAGAGAGCTACATCTGTGAGAGATTGATTCAATTACTTCTTTCAACCTTCATCTACTTTGATTGTTTTGGTGAGAAAAATATCGTTTCTATAATCCAAATACCAAACTGCCTTTCCTCTGCATCTGATCAGAGTTCTGAAGATCGAAAAAGTTCTACTGGAGTTCTAGTCTCTGAAGAACGCGGTGTTCTTCGTTGATTCACAGGAAATAGACTATTCCACAAGGTTAGGAGTGTTACAAGGTAGCAGATTCCACAGAGAGCTTTGGCAACAACAGCTAAGGATTGGTGCAGGGAAGCACGAGAACCAGGGAGAGCTGTAGGGAGTGCAGTTGAGTGATCAGATAGTACGGGTCATCTAGTCTGTTATACTGTAATTTTTCAAATCGTTCATAGTGAATTGTTGACTGGCAAAGTGCCCGAAGATTTTCCCAGTTGGGTTTCTTCGTGATCATACCGTGTGTTGATTTACTACTTTATTTATTTCTTCTATAATTTGCGATATTCAAATATAGGATTAAACTGACGTGATTGTGTAACCATCTAGAGATAACAATTGGTGACTTGTTGCTAATTTGTTATAATATTTTTAATTCCACATAATATACCTATTCACCCCCTCTAGGTATTGTTAGGGTCGAATTGCGTAACTTTCAGATCAGATGCAAGCAACAAAATGGCAGCTTATTTTTTTATCAACAGATCAAAATTACTGAATTTTCTACAGTTGAATCTCTCTATTCAATGAAACTGTCCTAAATAGCATGAGGCAACCCGTAAAATTGGAGAGTGTTACTCATCAGATTTATCCATTTTGTCCTTATCTGAAAGTTGTTGACTCCAAAATCAGGATACACAATCTTTGGAAGCTGGCCAGTGCGCGCAAAGTGTCAAGAACATGGCCATCGGTAAATGTCCTTGATTTATTTCCCTCGGCTCTTGTTGCTGACTTGGTGGTACAGCCGCTCTGGTGACAAATTGTCCTATTGGTTGAATTTGAACTGGAATGTTCTGATTATCCGCCATTTGATGTTGCTGTTTTTGTGTGTGTTCCTTGCGTCTTCGTCTAAAGGTATGTTCTATTTCTGAATCAAACGGTTCAAGTTCGTTGCCTTGGGTACGGAGCATGCAATGAACACCCTTTTCTGTAAAAAAATAAATAAAAACAAAGCACTCAAATCGAATAATTAACTAGTAAACAAATAAATAAAAGAGAATACACAAATCAAACAACGGCAAGAAAAACAAATTAAGACTAAAAATAAATAGTCCCCGGCAACGGCGCCAAAAACTTGTTGCGTATTTTTATATCGCAAGTGTACGATATCGAACAAGTAATATAGTGGACCTAAGAGTCCGGATTATCGTTCCCACGAGGACTAACTTTAGTGCTTAAAATATTTCTCCTACTACTATTTGATGAAAATAAACGAACTCAAAATTCAGATTGTGATAAATGTGGATGTCTAGAATAACTAAATTCCTAAAATGAATGAAAATTTATGAACGAATAGTGGAGATAAACAGATCGAAGATTCAAATATGTGAGAAGTATTAGGGCAAAACAATTTCACCTAATGATCACCTTAGTTACCAATTCAAGATTCTAGCCTAATGTAGTGTTCAGTCGAATTCTCCTACGGTATTCAATTTACCCCTCTCGAGTTCTCATTGAGCCTATTTAGCTAAATCAATTCCATATCTTTATGCAAATTCTCCTTAGTTAAACGAGTTAAAGCACTAGGAATTCATATAACGACCGCGGCACTTAGTATAGGTATCTCTACACGTTATACCTCGTTACCGGACTTTATTACACGTTCTAAGTTTCGAACTCACCTCTCAACTCGTAAGAAACTCAATAAATCATATTAATGGCCAAGTAATTTGAAGCATTGCACACATAATAAAATCAACACATTGAATAATGAAAACTCAGAATTCATGAATTAAGATAATTAATGGTTTCAAAAGATTACATTGTTCGCCTTAATAATGAATTTAGCTACTCATGCGTAAAACAACAAAATAAATAACAAAATCTGAGTACATCACCGGATTTGATTGATACAAAAGATGGAAAGATTAAGCCCTTGCACCAAGATCTTCTTCTGCTTCCAATCTTCGATTTGAACCCGAATCCTTGATGTAATTCCTCTTGTGAATCTCTCTTTTACTTGGTGTTTTTCTTTCAATTATTGCAAAGTGTGGACCCCTAATTCGTGCCTCTCTTAGCCTATTTATACTTCCTCTACATCCTTAGCAAAGTTGGAGTCCTTTTTGTGGGCTTTTTCGTAGCCCAAAAATAACCTAAATTTTCTCGCGGCACAGCGCTTGAGCGCCGCGTCATTTGCGCAGGTGGCGCTTGAGCGCCCAATTTCTGTTCGTTTTTTCCACTTCCAAGTTTGTTGTGGTGCTTGAGCGCCATAAAGGTGGCGCTTGAGCGCCATCTTGCTGTTGAAAATTCTTCTTTGTTCTCCAGCGCTTGAGCGCTATTTCCGGGCGCTTGAGCACCATATTTCTGCTTCATTCTTCCTCTATTTTGCTCCAAAAACCATTTTTTCTTCATTTTAACATTCCTTCAACCAAAACACTAGCAAACACATTAAATTCGTTCTATAATCAATAGATTAAACATACAAATGAAGCTTTATTGGTATAAACTTCGTGTGCAAAACACACTAATCATATATCCTTGTTTTATATCCACAGTATGAAAAGCAAGCACGTACACAAAACGAAAAAAAATTACATACCACCAAAAAAAAAATTGAGATGAACGAAAATCAAACGTAAAAGCTCAAACCATTGGATTTTTAGTGCTTTCTGTGCTCAATTTCAGGTGAAAAATGCATGCTGAATTAGACATTTACTTGTCTTGTGATGGTAGAAGTGCCATTGTAATGACATTCCAACACTCTTCATTTCTTCTCCATATACCCATTCATCTTCTTTCTTAGGCTCAGATTTACCAGTATCTGAACATGCAATGGTAACTTTTCTCCATTTCCAACACATTTTCAGCATTATGTAAAGCAAACCCAAGCATATCAATGTGGATGAAAAGACAATGGCCACTATGATTCCTGCAACTGATGATTCTGATAGCCACTTTCCATCGTGTCGTGTTGATTCTGAATAGGATGCTAATGGTGGGCCGTATAGCTTTCCGTTACCCTGAAAAGAACTTAGTAAAACCCTGAAGATGTCGAAGGAAGCTGACCTTTCAGATGACTGATTAACAGGTTTAGCCTGTAGAGACTTGATAATTTTGCAAGTGAAGATGGGGCTTTTCCGTCAAGTTGATTTAATGAAAGGTTCAATCTTTCTAATTTCTCGAGATTTCCAAGAGATGAAGGGATTTCACCTGAAAGTTGATTGAAACTCAGATCTAAGATTACTTGTAGTTCACTTGAGTGTGCGTATCTCAAGTCTAAAGATAGTTGTTGTACCAGTGAATTTTCGACATTCTGAAGACTTCCCTTTAACGAGAACGGGACATTCACCTCTCGACCTAACTAAACACTAGTTATGTTTGTATTTCTTTCCTCAAAATTTTCCAGGGAGCTTCAACTGGAGGAAATCATTGAAAAACCAAATAAGAATGTTAGGGATCTTTACACTTCAAGAAAACATTACACGCATTTGTGTGGAGCCAAGATGACAAGATACACTTATCTAAGAGAGCAAAGGATCATTCTATCACTATAAATTTATTTCCTTAACAATGCAAATTTTCTTATTATTCCTATTTGCAAAAATACTAAGTTGAACCATAGAAAGAAAATTTTAAATAGTGATCAAAAGCTTATCAGCATGACAGGAGAAATCATAGTCAATGTAATAAGAACCAAATACATCTTTCACAAAATCAATGTATCAAAATTTGTTCTATATGTGGCAAAAGTGATCATATTATTCGAATTTTCCGATTCTGGAAATGTGAACTTATACTTCAGGCGAACATTGCTAACTTTATAGAAGAACCAATTGTGGTTATGATAATTAGTATCAAATTACATTAATATAATTCAAATAAAATTTAGAGTTACCTAAAAGCTTTCAAACCTTAAATACAAGAATAGTCTAACCTCCAATTACTTTTAGAACAAAAGCTTGGGAAACCGACAAAAAATTGTGCCAAAATAATGGTGGAGATAAGGATGTCAACGAGTCGAGCCGAAACTTGAAGCTCGAGCTTGGCTCGTGTAAAAATGATTTGAGTTTTTTTGGCCCGAGCCTAGCTTTTGCTCGGCGAAAGAATCTAGGCTCTACTTGAGCTTTTAGTCAGGCCTTGTCGAGCCAAGCTGAGCTGGCTTAGGACTTTTTTTGTTTAAAAAAACAAGGCAGCAGGCAACAGTAATACTCGGAGGAGACGGGGAAAGAGTTGGATTCGACTTGGAGAAAGATGAAGTAGTGTATGATGGGTTGGTTTTTACCTGTAGATTACGAACAAATTTTGTATCGTATATAACTGGGATGTAAGCAGGGTAGTTGCACAGTATCAGACTATACCAACAAATTTATGCGATTAGCAAAGTGGAACTATTTGTTAGAATCCAAAAATTAGAGGATAGCCAGGTATACCAGCGGTTTTAATTTGGCTATTCAAAATAGAATTGGGTTACAGAATATTTAAACGTTGTAGAAAGCCATTAATATGGCGACGAAGGCTGAGATGATGGAATCTGATAAGAGGGTGACCACTTACAGGATAGTTCCCTACCTGCCGAACCATCACCGTTCGTTCCTTTGAATAAAGGGAATGCCCTACTACAAACCCCAGGTAACTCTAATAGAAGCAATATTGACAACAGTAGTCAGTTTGGAAACAGAGGTCAAACTCGAGACACACCTTAGTATGCAAACATGTATGCTAGGCCTACATGAGATATTTGTTATAGATGCTACAAACCTGGGTATTGTTCCAACAACTGCTTGAAAAGAAAGCAAGTCAATTTGGTGGAGACTGAGACAATGGACGAGGAAGAAGATACTAAGGTGAAAGATGAGTATGCAAGAATTGAGTTTGTTGCGGAGGAAGGTGTGGAAAGGCTCACTTTGGTATTGCAACGGATCCTTGTCACCTAAGGAAGAGAGGTAGCGTCGCTGCATATTCCGTTTGCTTTGTTCTATCAAAAATAAAGTATGCGAAGTTATTGCGGACAATGAAAGTTGTGAGAACTTTGTATCAAAGAGGTTGGTGAATTTGTTGAAATTACCAACTGAGAACCATCCTAAACCTTATTCTTTGGGTTGGGTGAAGAGAGGTCATTCTATTCATGTTGCTAAAACTTGCAAAGTTCCCGTTTATATTGGTAAACATCATGTGTGATGTCATAGACATGGATGATTGTCATATCCTATTAGGTCACCCATGGCAATTTGATGTGGATTCAACTCTCAAAAGGCGTGATAATGTGGTACTCTTTTCATAAATCAATCATAAGATCGCTATGGTTAATCTCAAACGGGAGGAGAAGTCTACTCAACAATGAACTAAGAGCTTCGTTGCCTTTACAAATAAAGAGAAGGAGATTACAGAATCTGTAAGAGAATCTGATTGCTTTTATCCAATTGTGGTTAAAGGGCTTTTCATAGCAAATAAGGAAGATGTGAGTGTTCCATCTGAAGTAAAAGAAATATTAACAGAATTTGAAGATTTAGTTTAGGATGAATTGCTGAATGAATTACATTAAATGAATATTCAGCACCAGATTGATTTAGTACCCGGGGCTAGCCTTCCAAATTTGCCTCATTACCGAATAAGTCCAAAGGATAGTGGGATTCTAAGGGAGCAAGTTGAGGAGAGGTTGAGGAAATGATTCATAAAGGAGAGTATAAGTCCATGTACAGTACATATCCTCTTAGTGCCAAAGAAGGATGGAAAGTGGCGTATGTGTATTGACAATCGTGCCATCAAGTTAATAGTGAAGTATATGTTTCCCATTCCACGGTTGGAAGACATGTTAGATATGCTTGTAAGTTCTAAGGTCTTTTCAAAAATAAACCTTCACGGTGGCTATTACCAGATTCATATCAAACTTGGTAATGAATGGAAGATTGCCTTCAAGAGTAAGGATGGATTGTATGAATGATTGGTTAAGCCATTCAGACTATCAAATGCTCTGAGTACCTTTATGAGAACGATGAACCGGTTCTTAGTCCACTCATTGGGTCTTTTGTTGTGGTTTATTTCGATGATATACGCATTTACAATTAGTCCAATAAGGATCACCTAGTTCAATTGATGTAAGTCTTAGTGTTTTGAAGGAAAATCAGTTGTACATGAACCTGAAGAAGTGCACTTTATGTACACATAAACTATTGTTTCTATGCTTTGTGGTTGGTGAAAATGGTCTACAGGTAGATGAAGAGAAGACAAGAGCAATTCGAGATTGGCCAACACTAAAATCAGTTTCTAAAGTAAGGAGTTTCCATGTTTATCAAGCATTTTAGCACTATTGTGGCACCACTCACATAATGTTTGAAGAATGGGAGATTCAGTTGCGGAGAAAAGCAAGTTAAGAGCTTCTCGTTCATCAAAGAAAAGTTGTGCACGCTCCAGTATTAGCTTTACCAGGCCTCGAGAAGATCTTTGAGATGGAGTGTAATGCTAGTGGTGTGGGTGTTGGGGTTGTCCTATCCCAAGAGAAGAGACCCATGGCTTTCCTTTCAGAAAAGTTGAATGATGCTGGCAGAAGTAGAGTACCTATGAGTAGGAATTTTATGCATTGGCAAGGCACTACACCAAAAAACACATTTTGCAGTGGCCAAAAAACACAGCGGTAGACCTTTTGCAGCGTTTTAACGTGTGTTGCGAGGGTCAGTGTTGCTGTTGAGGGAAGACTTTTGCAGCATTTTTAAAACGTTGCGAAAAACCCTTTTGCAGCGTTTTTTAAACGTTGCGGTAGAGACTTTTTACAGCGTTTTTTAAACGTTGCGGTAGACCCTTTTACAGCGTTTTTTAAACGTTGATGGAAGACTTTTTACAGCGTTTTTTAAACGTTGCGAAAAACCCTTTTGCATTGTTTTTAAAACGTTGCGAAAAACCATTTTGCATCGTTTTTTAAACGTTGCGGTAGACTTTTTGCAGCATTTTTTAAACGTTGCGAAAAACTCTGTTGTGGCGTTTTTTAAATGTTGCGGTAGACTCTTTTGCAGCGTTTTTTAAACGTTGCGAAAAACTCTTTTGCAGCTTTTTTTAAATGTTGCGGTAGACCCTTTTTCAACGTTTTTTCAACGTTGCCGTAGCCTTTTTTTTTTTTTTTTTTACATTTATATATGGTAATTGACCAACAAAATTGAAAATGACACTTTGTAAACAAATTTTGGAATTGCATAAAAATTGATAATTTTATTACAAATTTTTGAATCAATACAACATTGAATCACTACAACATTTGGATTTCCTGAGCATAGCTGAAATACATTTTTGAATCAATACAACATTAGAAAACAGTCGACTATGGAGCCCTATACCATCTTGTAGAAACATAATCCATCTTGTAGCAACATTAGCATAATACCTTTGAGAAAAATGAACCACACAACTCTGGAGCCCTATACCATCTTGCAGCAACATAATCCTGTATTTGTACCATCATCCAAAAAACTATCAACTACCAACTCTTAGAAAATGGACAAATGACACTAAAGAATGAAAAAATAAAATATGAACAATTAGATTTCTGAAATACCATCCAAAATATTGTCGTCGAAGTGTCACTGAAAGCTATCTCGGTGATAAACATTAGCTGCAAACAAAAACTTCATGGTTAGATACATTTACCAAATCATAAAGCACAATTCACCAGCACCCATTCACCCAAGTGGTGCCTTACAAGTAAAAGATGGTCTAAGAAACTTTATATGCATTTGGTCTCTCAAAATATCACTATATAGAAAGAGAATATTGTCTAACTTCTTTAAACATCTTTGTGGATCTATCGACTACCAACTAACAAGATTCAAACATTTTAGATACAAGTTTAACCCCTAAATGTATCAGCTAACAAGTTAAAACTATTTCTCTTCAAATCATTTACGTATCACCTTACCTTTTTCCCCTCAATTGTCTCAAGGACATCGCCATTGGCAATTCTCAGAGCAAGGCCTTCTGCAATAGCTGTTTTCCCAACACCAAGTTCTCCAATGATGCAGGGATTATTCTTTGTGCGCCACCCCAAAATTTGAGTAACTCGTTCAATTTGGTCTTGCCTTCTGACCACAGGGTCTATTTTACCCTGGAGAAGGAAGAAAAACAGCTTTTATTAAGCCCCTACAAAAGTAAAAAATTTATTAACCCCATGAGAAATGGAAAATTACCTCCTCAGCTAGCTTGGTTAAATTGGTTCCATATTCCTCTAGTGTAAGCATCTTGTTTCCTGAGCTTCCCCCACCAACACCAGCACCAACAGCCTCCACGCTCTCACCCACCATTCTAATAACATGTGTGCCAAATGGATCATCATGCTGTCAGGGTAAAAAAATCACAAAAAAAACTTTTAGACAGCTTGCCTGTGTGCGAATATTGCTTGGATCCGCAGCTAAGTTCTCAAGAACATGGGTTGCTACTCCTTCACCCTCACGAAGTAATCCCAGTAACAAGTGCTCTGGTCCAATGTAATTGTGACCTGAATCGACAAGCAATGGATTAACATCATATTAGACAATCTCAGTTGCTTCTTGTAAACGGCTGCAAAAGGAACTTCTATTAGGCAAAATTAAAGATGTGTTACTTGTAATACAATGTAATTTGTGATCATGTAGAGCCAATACAGAAGTAGTCAATGAGTAGATGATCATGTAGAGCACAGAGACAACAAATACTTGGTTAGAGAACTACGTAGCATAAGCTCAAAAATGGGTTAAGGCCTCACCGAAAGCAGTTTACTGCAAAATCTACTATAGCGAGACATTACCAAGTCAAGGGCAGGCATATTTAAAGCCTCATCTGAATAAAAACAAAGACAACTAGATCTGATTCAAATTTTAAAAAAATATGAAGGAAGAATCTGTGCATTTCATTTTTGTGCAGAAGCAATGTCTGATGTTGAGCTTAGTAAAATTGCATTCTAATCACAAGACTTCATGATGTATTACATTGCAATTTCTTTGACAGCAGAAAAAGGGTAAAATAATAGCATGAATACAATAGAGAATCTAGTGAAAGACGTGACATGTGATGAGAAAAACAAATGTATTTGAAGTGATCTAATCATGCCATTGAAATAATAGTAACTAGATCTAAACAATTTGTACCAAGCAGAATTGCACATAGTGTTTAGACAGAGAATTCAAACAAGTGATGGTACAAAAAAAGAAAAATGCCAGAAGGCAAGTCTAAAAGTATTCTAAACCACCCCCACCATCCCCAACACCTCTGATGTAAGTAGAGAGGGGAAAGGTTTGCAATTAAATATGCCAAATCATGTTCCTTAATGGAACAGAAGCTGTTGTTAAAACTAAGAAAACTTTGTATCTCACGTTGTCTTGAAAACTCAAAAGCCACTTGGATCAGTCACTATCCAAAATTTTCTGTAGAACAACTATATCCAAAATAATCAAAACCAACGAAGACCAAGAAGAGATTCCCAGATAATCAAACTTATTATGGGGAAAGCATTTCTTTATCTTATGAACATTCAACAAGATAAATACATGCAACCTGGACAAAGTAAAACACAAATTAGGATCAAAATAATTCAACCAATTCAATAAAATCAAAACAATCAATTTCACAACTACAAGACTTGCTTACTCAAATACCTCTAAAAACCTTCTTCCACCCATAAACAGTAAACACAAAAATATATTTTTCTCGAGTTCTTTTCCTTGGAAATGTTTTATTTTTAGCATATTCTTTCAATTTGTTTGATCAATAAACCTCTTTTATGAAATATTACTCCATACACTAATGTAACCACACATCCAAAAGATATAAGAGAATACCCCCTCCCCTTCCGCCTTTCATGAACCTGATTTCTTATAATCGAAATCTTCAGTAAAGTATTTAGTACAGTTATATACACCTGGTTCTCTTTCGCATCCACAAGAATGACATTCGTTAGTTTAGACTATAATTCAGTTGTCTTGCTTTTTATGCCTACCTGCTCAAAGAACAAACAAACGTTGAACAGCAACAACTAAAATAAGCAGATTCATAGAGTAGATTAAAGTGAAATGCAGCACACTGTCATTACTAAAATTACAGACTAAGCACTAAAAATCCATTTCCAGAAAGCCAAACACCAAAGCATATATAGCATTACAGAGGTTGATTTGTAACGAACACAAGTCAAAAAATATTAAAGAACCTGAGAATAAAATATAACTAAATTTGGTTAAATAACTTCAATTTGAGAAACCATAACCGTATGAAAACTATGAGGAGCTCTATCCACTTTAACGTGTTTCGCAAGCTTAAGAATAAGTTCATGACCTGATTTGAGACTTCCTAACTTATGACTAAACTAGATAAAGAGAATGCAGGCACAGGCAAGAAGAATTTATAAATATGGACTAGCTGTTAGTCTTTACTAAAAAATTAAGAGCACGTCCACCATCTGTTCTTGAATAATTGCATAAATACTTTTGCAATGCATCACCTCTCTAGGCAGGACCAAGTGAATGGTTAGCCATAAATGCTTAGGAAGCTACTTAAGCACTTCAAGCCAATGGTTAAGCTCTAATGTGTAGTGGCCTCAGTCCAGTCCAGTCCAGTCTCCACAACTACAGAACAATTTCATTAAGACTATAAATCAAACACTTTCCTAGCAAACATCAAATAACATAAAATAAAAACAATAGACAGCAGAATTCACCTAATAGGGCAATGGTAGGCAGCCCAATTTCAAAACAAAAAAAAAAAAGGAAGGCAGCCCAATTTCAAAACAAAAAACAAAAAAAAGAAAGGAAAAAGACGAACCAGGCACAAGCAGCTATTGAGAGAGAGGAGCAGGGGCTTAGAGGGAGCGAATGGCTTGAGAGATGAGAATCGGTACCGCGACACTATTCGAGCAGCTTATGAGAGGTCCGATGATGGCGAGAGGAAAAAAGGTGGTTCTGTCGATTTCAGCCGGTGGAGGGAGTCGTGGCCTGCCAGTTTTGCGGCCATGACGGTCGTGGTGGAGCTTCCGAGAGAATAACAGAGAAGAAGCCCACTTGGGAAATTATTACAGGGTTTTTACAGAGAACCAGAGAGCAGGGAGAAGAAGAGAGGAGAGGCGAAGACGACCGGAGTTGGAAAAGTTAAGGTTAACTTGTTTGATTTAAACGAATCGTCCATTTTTTGCAACTTTTTTAAAAAATGTTGCGAAAAGATCAGAAAAAATAAAAAAAAATTGTGAAAAGTATATTTCGCAACATTTAAAAAACGTTGCGAAAAGCGTCGTTGCGAAAAGTTTTGTCTTTCGTAACGTTTAAAAAACGTTGAGAAAAATAAAAAATTTCGCAACACTTCAAAAATGTTGCGAAAAGGCAATATTCACTTAAAAAATGTTGCCAAAGCTCAATTTTGTTAAGCAGTGGCAACATTCACGTATTAGAATGTTGCGATAGATCCTTTTAGCAACATTTAACTTGTCTTTTATGTGTTGCAAATGGTGTTTTTTGGTGTAGTGAGGGCTTTAAAGTAATGGGAACATTACCTCGTACATAATGAGTTTGTATTGTTTACAGATCACTGGGTCCTAAAGTTTTCATACTCAGAAACATAACAGCAGGATAAATGGTCGGTGGGTGACTTTCATCTAGAAATTTCCTTTTGTGATTAAACATAAATTTGGAAGTACGAATAGAGTTGTAGATGCCCTTAGCTGGAGGGCTTCTTTGCTGGTCACACTATCACGGGAAATTGTTGGGGTCGAGTGCTTGAAAGAACTATATGCAAATGATCTTGACTTTTAGGAGATTTGGATTAAGTGTGTGAATCATGAATCAGTGGTGGATTTTATATTAGTGATGGGTATTTGTTCTGAGGCTTGCATTCTTGTTTCATCTCTGTGAAAAGCTGATTCGAGATCTGTACGGTGGAGGTCTAGGTGGATACTTCGGATGTGACAAGACAACCACTAGTTTGGAAGCTAGATATCGTTGGCCATAGTTGAAGCCAAATGTTGGAGTTATAGTATTATACTTGTCGAGTGTCAAAGGGTCAGTGCAGAATACCGAGTTCTACATGCCACTTCATGTTCCTCAGGGAATATGACAAGATCTTGCTATGTATTTCGTTCTGGGATTGCCTTGTACTCAACCGGGCGTAGATTTTGTTTTTGTGGTGGTTGACAGGTTTCCCAAAATAGCTCACTTTATAGTTTGTCGGAAGACTTCAAATGCATTGAGTATTGCCAAACTATGTTTCATGGAGGTTGTTAGTCTGCATGGAGTTCCCAAGTCTATCACATCAAATCGAGATACAAAGTTTTTGGGGGCACTTTTGGATTACCAAGTGTAAGTTGTTTGAATCAATTTGAATCGAAACAGCACTGCACATTTCCCATACTGATGGACAAACTGAGGTAACTAACTGTACCCTTGGAAATATGGTTCAAAGTGTTTGTATAGATAAGCCCAAATGGTGGGATCTTACATTGCTTCAGGTGGAGTTTGTATACAATAGCGCAGTTCATACTGCTACAAGTATATCTCTGTTTGCCATTGTGTATACAAATGTTCCCTATCATGTAGTGGATTTGGTGAAATTACCTAAGGGAAATAATAAGAGTGTTACTACAAAACATCTAGCAAAAGAGGTGCTAGCAGTCCATGATGAAGTAAAACAGAAGTTAGAGAAGACTAATGTAAAGTATAAGACAATAACATATTCACATAGACGGGATAAACAATTTCAGTAAGGAGACTCATGGTGTTTTTGAGAAATGAGAGATTTCTCGTTGGTACCCACAACAACCTAAAACCAAGAAAGTACGGACATTTCAAAGTGCTTAATGGATTAACAACAATGCCCATATTATTGATTTGCCAGCTTCTATTGATATTTCTCGAACGTTAAATGTGGCAGATTTGTATGAGTTCTATAAAGATGATGAGCCAGAATATTTAGATTATAACTCGGGGTCGAGTTCTTCGGAAGTAGACGAGACTCATGTGGAAAATATTGTTGAATGGATGGAAGAAGAATTATATCAAAATGGGAAAAAAAGTAATAGTGTAGAGAGAACATTTGAATTTCAGTTTAGGTCCATAATACCATTTCGAAAAGAGAACAACGATGTGAGTAAAATTCATTGTTATGCCATGATGTACATCCGAGTTGTTTAGGACTCAAAAATTGTTCTTTTCCCAATTTTTAGTACTATTTTTGTCATTTAGTTTATAATGAATTCTTTTTTAATTTTAATTTATTCAAACGAGGTTTTCATATAAACCTTTGTAAATAAAGAGTTATCTCATTATTTTTTATTATCTTTTCATTATTCGTGAGTTTAATTTTTATAGTTTGGTGGATTCCAAAATTCGTGTTCTTAAGATTTTCACTTGAATTTCCTATTTCGCGTTGTGTCATTTGCGCTTTCTCAAAAATAAGGTTCTATAGTCATGATCCACGCATTATCTATAACTTAATTATGAGCTGAAATTTTTGTTTTGAATCAATATCTTCTTCTCTGCATCTCTGTCATGATTCGTTGTCACAGACCTATAGTTTCATTTTGGTGGAATTGTCTATATCCTATGTAGGAAAAATATGGTGCAAATATTGGAAAAAGCTCCCAAGTACAGAAGATTTTTTTACAGACGGTGACGTGACAAAATGTTATTCTCATGTTTTGTTTTTATTTTTTTCCATCTTCCAATGAATGCATGCCAAATGTTGTCTGTAAACATTTTGTCAAATTTGTCAGTACTTATTGCATGATTGGCAAATATTTATACTCTGACACTAAAATGTGCATGCAACTATTGTGCAAAATGAAATTGGACATATTTTGACTTACTAGAAATGTAGAAAAAATAATATTTTTATTTTTGAAATCCTAATTGGCCGTGCAATTTTATTTTGGTGCAGTCACATCTCACGTAGACATTAAATATTGATGGCAATGAGATGGTATCTTTCATTTGCATGAAATACACTCCCTAATCAAGACATGGTTGCAAATTTTGAAAATATATGCCACTTGAATATGATTTGGAAGACGAAGATTTATTTTCAATTTTACAATCCACGACTAAATTAAATGATATATTTATCTAGTTATAAGATTTGTAAGACACGTCAATTTAATATTTACACAGGATTGGAATGTAAAGTCTCATAAGAGGGCTAATGGAGTGACTAAAATTTCAAGTAAACTTAAGTTCAGTGGTTTGATTTAGATAAATTAAGGTTGATTGGCTTAATTGAGATCTCTATGAAAGATTAGTTACCAATAATGAGATTAGCCCTTTCCTGAATGTTAGAAGACTTTGACTGTTCTTTGAGTACTCGACTATTCAGAACTTTTTGAATCACATTCCACAATAAACCTTTTTAGAACAAAATTGAAAGACTTCAAGAAACTTAACAAAAAATTTTGATCAAAATATTCAAAAAAAAAAGTACATTAAAGATTAATTTAAAATTTATATTACGAAAACAAAAAAGTGGCTACAATTAATGTTAAATAACTTTTCTAAAATTAAATAATAAATTTATAAAAGAATTATAATGATTAAACATTAGGTAACTTACTTTTTTCAAAATGATACATGGTATTGGTGTCGTGGGCTTGATTGTATTAAGTTATCAGGAATGGAAAAATTATTCCTGTAAAGAGCACGGTAGAAAACTTTAAATATGTCAAGTTTTAACACCCAATACTGTGTACCAAGTCAACTTGTCATAACATTGAAAGGAAAATTAAAGTGAAGGTCTATAACTTATTGTATTGGAGGAAACAGATAAATTAAAGTATATCTCACTTGTATATGATTTGGAAGACAACGATTCATTTTCAATTTTGTAACCACAACTAGATTAGGTGACATATGTACCTAGTTGTAAGATACATCAAGTTAATGTTCAAGCATGACTGAAATGTTTAGTTTAGTAAGAAGACTAATAGAGTGACCAAAATTCAAGGAAGTTTAATGATCTGACCGAAATAAATTAAAGTTAAGTGACTTAATTGAGATCTCAATGAAATTTTAGTGACCGAAAAATGAAATTATCCCTTTCTTGTACCGTTTGGAAAACTCGGATTGTTCTTTGAGGACTCAATTGTTTAGAACTTTTTGAGAGAGAGATGCTATTTAGCATTATTATTTGAGAGAGTCTACATGGTACTAAGTGGCATTAAATGAGGTACTAAGTGATATATTGGCATTAAATGAGATGTACAATCAAAATGACTTATATAATTCTAAATTTTAAAAAGAATGAACCGCATCATTGGTGAAGGAGGTAATTGCAAATTATGGCTCCAAGGGTACATGGTGGAATTGTGAGAAACGTTCTTAGAACAAAATTGAGAGACTTTATGAACGCTTAACAAAAACTTTTAAGGTTTGATCGAGATAAAAAATTTATATTAAAAATTGCTTTAAATATTACGTTACGAAACTTAAAAAGTGGTTACAATTAGCCCCTGTTTGGTGGCCTCTTTTTTTTTTTTTTTGAAAAACATTGTTTTGAATAGTGAGTTTTATTTTATTTTTTTTGGAGAAATTCTGGTTAAAAAGTAGGGTAAAGTTTTGAGTTTACGCGTAGAATATTTTATTGTATGAATGTATGGTTGAAAATGAGTACATAGAAAAAAGAATTTTGAAAGAATTAGAGACAAACATGGACTTAATTTTGAAATTTTTTTTTTTCTAAAATTAAATAATAAACTTATAAAAATAAATCATAATTGGCTTGATTGTGGAAAGGTCCCAGCAATTATGAGGAATAGACAAATTAGTTCCATAAAGAGCTCGGAAGAAAACTATAACTGGGTCAAGTTTCAACTCCACACACTTAAGAATAATACGAAGTCAACTTGTCAAACATTGAAGAGAAAATTAAAGTGAAGGTCTCTAACTTATTGAATTGGTGGAAACAGGTCCCCACCTTTTGTTTTCAATTAACATAAAAATTCAAAAGTGAATGAATAAAAAGGACTGCCGCAAAGAAAAAAAAGAAAAAAAACAGACAAAGTGAAGAGCTATGATAGACAGAGTGACTACACAAGATTTATATTTTCCTAGGAAAAAGCCCCCAGTGCCAGAAAAAAATTGACAGAGGCTTTGACTCCTCTCACAATGAGCCGACCCCACGTGAATAAAATATTGCAAAAAAAAAGTGGACCCCACCCCCTATTGTGTGTGTCGGCCAGAGCCTCTGGTGTTTTTTTCTGTTGGTGTAGCATAGTTCATTTTCCTATACATCATTGGGAATGGGAGTGTTTTTGTTTATTTATTTTTATTTCAATAAAATAAAGGACATGTAGATAGAACCAGTGGAGGATTTAGGTGAGGCTGGCCTGTGCTTCAATTTCAGTTTTTCATGTGTAAAATTTTATTTTATATAAAAAAAAAAATCATATTAGCCCAATTTAAAATTATTTTTAGTTCGATCTTGAATCTGTTCCTGGATAAAACTCATTGATGACCAGTTATAAAATTAATTAATTATTGGTTAACATCAATGTCATATAGGACGTAGGCCTTTCAACTTGCAATCCACTAAGATGGCAATCCATATGATGAATAGGAGAAGCTCTTAGGACTCAACTTTTTTTCCCCTTTTGTGTTAGAATTTTGGGTCATTTGAGGTATATTTCGAGTCGTTTGTTTTGAAGAGATCTTGAAGAAGTAGAAGACTACAAGGAGTCAAAATAATAATTTTGGACTCGTATTTCAACTCAAATACACCGTTATCGATTTTACTTAGTTTACAAAATGGCTTGATTTACGTGAAATGTCTCAAATATCAATATTATGAGACATCGTTTTTTTTTTTTTTCTAAACTTGATGGTGGAACCTATTTTCTTATTACTTTTAAGAGATGAATTGAGAAATAGCAAGTTTCATTCTGCACTTTTCCAGAAATGAGGATTAATTTGACCTTCTAAGAGTCATGATCCACACATTATCTTAACTTAATTCTAAGTGGAAAAATTTGTGCTGATGAAATATCTTCTTTTATGCATCTCTTCCATAATTTGTTGTCACATGCCCACGGTGTTACACCCCATTCATTTATAGTCAATCTCAAAGGATTAGTTAGTCAAAGTCAATTAGGGACTTAAATTAAATAAATCATTTTATTGAGATCTATTTTATAATTGGCAATAATTGAGGATTTAAGATGGATTAATTTAAAGTTGGGAATGTACTTACCTATCATTGGAAGTTTATTACCAAGTGTTATATCAATTGAAAGATGGGGACTCCCTTTGCAAATATGGGATAGTGGAGTACAAGTGTCACCTTTTTAAAACCCATTCCTCACTTTATATTTTGCATGCACACAGAAACAAACCGGCAGAGAGAGATTGGACGGTGGAGTGGATAGATATACTAAACCCAATTTATCCTAATCTAGTTATATGCCGTCCAATTATAAACACATAATTTACACACACACACACACACACAGGAGTCTACAGACAGAGAGAGAGATCGAGAGAAAGAGGAAAAGGAAAAAAAAAAAAAAAAAAAAAAGAAGAGAGAAAGAAAGGGAGGAGGAAGAAGAAGAATAGAAACGTGAAGCTGGAACCGGGTATTGCTCAAATTTAATTTCTAATGGGTTGTAATACAAGGTAAGATAAGAAATCTTTATGTCAAGAATAAATTTACCTACGTTCTTCACAGTTGGGATTGACAATTTAATTGTTCATATTATAGTCTGGATATGTAAGTAAATGGGGGTTATTAGTGATATTAAAGAACTGACATATCTACTTTCTATTTTACGTGTTCGCTTAAGGTATAAAATAAACTAATTGGAATTAGAGGAAGTTAGATTGATATGCCATGGAATTAAACTATGCTGATGGAATTGTGTTGGGGGTGAAGAACCATATGGAATTGAAGTCTATTGAAAGGGGCAGATTCTGAAACGCAATTAAATTGGATAGAGTAAATGGAAAGAAATAATCCCTGTTATTCTAGTACTAATTTGGAACCAATATGGGAATCAATTTGTATTCATTGGCTGATGATATATTGAATAGAACAAGGAATAAATTGAGTTGTGATTTCATTGAGTAGAATGAGTTAAAGGAGTTGATTAATGGAATTGGCCTATTGTAATTACTGGGTACCTGCAACCAGAGGGAAAAGAATAGGGATTCAACTTTAAGTTTCTTGTTTCATCTTCCAATCACAGTAATTATTTTCAGTTAGAAGGGATTGCAACTGGTTATGTATTGGTCTCAATAAAAGATAAAATGAGATGAGAAATGGGATGGAAAACAAAAACATTGATAGATTTTCTTACATAGATAGTCTGGAATGGAAAAATAGAATGTAATGAATAATAGTTAAGGTTTTGCCGTCTGATATTTATGTATTGGTTAGGAAATTAGATTCAATAGTTGTTAATTCATAACTCATTTTTCAGGAAATAGCAAGACCGAGAAAGCTGCTGGCCGAGTTAATCTTTGTTCAATACCTAGTACTGTGAGTAGGAAAAACTTAAATATTTTTCAAGTATTAATAATTAATTATATTATTATACATTTTATGCAATTATGTGAATTATTTGTCCAATTACATTATTAAAGTGGAAATATTCTTTCATTATGATCGGTATGGAATTTCAAATATTGTGTATGGATTATTTGTGAACTTGAAAGTGAGACCTCTCGGGTGATCGCAAGGGTTGTCAGGGGGCCTTTGGTGATCACGGGAGGGTGGGGTACTTCCTGGGTGATCATGAGGGTTGTCAGGGATGTGCCTTTGATGATCACGGAAGGAACTACCACTTGACTGTGTCGTTGTGATATAATGATTATTGATACCTCGGGTGTGATACTTCCTCAGTGATCATGGGGGTTGTCAGGGGATGTGCCTCTAATGATCATATGAGGATGGGTCACTCGAATATGTGAGTTGATTATTGAATACTGATGTTGACTTTGTACACAACTCTATCAAGTGCCTAATAAATGTGCCAAGGGCTCAATAAAAATGAAAGTTCAAATGGAAATACTTTGTATTTATATTGATGATTTTATTATGACTACTAGAGGATATGTTTCTGTATTGCGAGAAAGACTCGTATGGTGATTTTTACTATCTGATGCTATATTATGAACTGTTAAGTGATTCCCCACTTATTGTTGATAACAATGTGTGAATGGAAAAGTATAATTATTTTGAACTTCTCCACTCACTGAGCTATTAGCTCATATATTTTTCCACAATTTTTCTTACAGGTAGTATTGGATAACTTGAAGAGCCTGATGATTTCAGAGTTATAGCCACACGACATGGTGCATTTTTTGGTAGAGCACAAATTATTTATTTTGGGCCCAGTACACTATATTTTTTCATAAACATGTAATAGTTGATATTTTGTAGCAACTTATAGTCAGCCTTGGTGGTGGATCTGGTATCTAGTCAGCATCTACCATCGACACACGTCACGTTTCGGGTCCACTAGGGTGATTCGGGACGGGTCGTGTCACACAGTACATTATAGTTACATTTTCTTGAAATTGTCTACATATATTGTTGGAAAAATACAATGTAAATATTTATACTCGGACACTAAAATG
Source organism: Fraxinus americana (assembly GCA_035079005.1). Lineage (NCBI taxonomy): Eukaryota > Viridiplantae > Streptophyta > Magnoliopsida > Lamiales > Oleaceae > Fraxinus > Fraxinus americana. The sequence goes on along the minus strand of CM068721.1, from coordinate 9,240,900 downwards.
TGCGTGCAATTATTTTGCAAAATGAAATTGGTCAGAATTTCTATTTACTAGAAATGTAGGAAAAATAAGAATTTATAAGAAGACGAAATAAAATGAGGTATCACTACCTACACAAGTGCTATCAGAATCAACGGAAGTCAGTATCCTAAAATACAATGTCTCGTAAGACAACACAATATTAATATTATTCAACAAACTAAAGTTTAATCGTATAAACTGAATGATGTCGAATACTAAAATATCGAACACTGGAACTTGATAACAATAGAAAATTACTATGAAAGAATTTGGAGGGGGAGGAGGACATTAGAAATCAATTATCTTGAAGTTAATTTGGATAGAAGAAAATGAAATTAATAGGGTTTAATTCATGGATTTTAATGTGTCTATTCAGAACAATTGCATCTTTTGGTACAAATTCATTTGGATCATTAAATCACACCACGATCTCATGGTCTAATTTGCAGCATACACAAAAGGTTTATAACTTTTCATTATCCGCCTCTTGTACTTGTATGGTCACACCCAATGAGAAAAATCATGACTCTTCAATATGCACCTATTGCATTTGAAAAATTGCATCTAGTCGTTGCACCCAATAGAAACTTATTCCAATTCACACGTATTAAAATCATTAAATCACATCAATTAAACCATTAATTTCAAACATCCTTGTCTGAGAAAGAAAATATTGTACTAGGGAAGACTTGTCTCTTGTCCTCTAATGGTTCGTTTGATTGCAAGAATGGAATTGGGTAGAAAGAAAATAAATTTCAGGAAATAGAATTGTCTAGAATTTGTTTTATTTGGAATTGTTAATTAATTGTGTTTTATTGATATAATTTTTCACCTGAAAAATATTGAAATTTTGGATCTTTTGGAGTTCGTTTGACTTAGTTTTCCATTGCAATTGTCTATTAAAGGGATATAATTTGTTACAATTGGAGATAGAATTTGTTTCCATTGTTTTTTTAAAAAAAAAAGGTTGTCTAGAAAACCTTTTCCCACCAAACCCAAGGGAAAAGTTTTTCCTCAAAAATCAAGAAAATGTGCAAAATCAATTTCATAGAAAATTTAGTCGATCAAACAAGCAAAAATAAGGAAATGGAATTTAATTTCCATCTTCCATTGAAATAGTGCCAAATCAAACATGGCCTTAGTTTTTCTTTGTCTTCTTTTGCATCATTTCTCGGATGGTTTAGGAAGACTTATTGTTTTTTTCTTGGTCATCTTAAGTGGGTTAATTTTATTTTTAAAATCTTAATTGATGTCAATGTGATGGTATCTTTCATTTCCAGGAAATACACTGCTCAAGCAAGTCATTGTTGCAAAATTTTAAAGTATATGTCACTTGAATATGATTTGAAAGACGACGATTTATTTTCAATTTTACAACCACGACTAGAATATAAATTTAAAAGTATATGTCACTTGAATATGATTTTAAAGACGACTATTTATTTTCAATTTTACAACCACGACTAGAATTAAGTGACATTTTCAACTAGTTGTAAGACACGTCAAAATTAACATTCACGTTGGATTTGAATGTAAAATCTTGTAAGAGGACTAATGGAGTGACTAAAATTTCCTTTGGTAAATCCGGTAAGTGCTTTGCATATACTTTAAGCCAAGTGTATATCCGGTGAGTTGTATTAAACGATGAGGAGTGTTAAAATAGATTAGTTTATATCAATTCCGGTAAGTTTCACTCTTTGATTCATAAATTCCAACAGTAATGTTGTTCTTGCATTGCCCCTCAGTTGTATCTTTTTTCTACGTGTGCTTCTCTATTAAATGAAAGAGGATTCATGGCACTCAAAATCTCAAGGTCAACTAGCTCGCATGAAGATGAGAAAAAACTAACCTCAATAGAGTCCAGTTCAATTTTCTTCGCAATGTTTCGAAGTCCTCAGTATAATCCCTGAATTACATAGCTTTAGACGAAAATGTTTCCTACTATATTCATAATAATATACACAATACTAATAAAAATATAGGTCAAATTATATTACGATACAAAAAATTGATGATTATTTTTAAATCATCAAATCAGAGTGTTTTATTTAAAATGTTGATTGTAATTATCTGCTGGAAATAAATTAAATGCTAAGGATATTTTGATCATAAACTAAAAAATGTGAGGACAAAATGGGAAACCGAATGTTTAACACTTATTCTTACGTTTTAAATTATATTGTAGATAAGGTAGGTGTCCTAACGAGTTCTGTCCAAGCTCACCATACTCGAGCCAAATGCATGTCGATGAAATACTCGGTGAAGATTGCTAATTTTAGTTATAATTGTGATCGAGTTGGACAATTGGGGTTTATCTATTTAATCACATGACAATAATAATGTTAAATGTTGGAAACTTAGGGTTAAAAACATGGTTCAGTGCCTATTTATAGCACTGTTTCATTTTTTTCCATGATTTTTTTTTTTTGTTCCAAGTTTGTCACTAAATTTTAATTTTTTGTCTCCCGACTAACGGAAAAGCGTCTTGTTGGATGTTGCACTATCTTTTTAAAAGCATTCGAAAGCACAACATAGAAATCATTGGATAATTGGGGATAAAGTAGAATATAAGACAAAATAATAGTGTACGATACCACGCACATAATATTTATCGTAAATTTCATGAGCAATACTCACTATACTTTTTTTCTTTGAAAATAAAAATAAAATTGATCACTAAATTTTAATTTGTCTCATTTGAATCATTGTTATTGAATAATGATAAAAAGCTTAGGGTCTGTTTGATAGGCAAATATGGAAATGAATTCCACTTTCATGTTAGTTGGAAAATAAAAATCCACCAAATCCATAAGAATTCGTTTTCCATAAAAACAAAGAAATTGCAGCTTAAAATGGTTGTATCTTGGAATTCGATTTTCATTTCTACGTTGCAATCAAACAGCCAAAGTTGAATTCATTTTCCTCGGATCTGACATCTTTCATGAAATTGGTTGCTATCAAACGAACCATTAGTTTCAAATGGCTTGATTTATGTAAAATGTCTCAAATATCATGAGAGATCTTATATTTTTTTTTTTTTGAACTTGATGATGGAACCTATTTTCTTATTACTTTCAAGAGATGAATTGAGAAATAGCACGTTTCATTCTGCACTTTCCCAGAAATGAAGATTAATTTCACCTTCTAAGAGTCATGAACCCCACATTATCTTAACTTAATTCTAAGTGGAAAGATTTGTGCTGATGAAATATCTTCTTCTATGCATCTCTTTCATAATTTGTTGTCACCGGCCCACAGTCCATTATAGTTACATTTTCTTGAAATTGTCTATATACATTGTTGGAAAAATATGGTGCAAAAGTTTATACTCGGACACTAAAATGTGCGTGCTATTATTTTTCAAAATGAAATTGGACAGAATTTCTATTTACTAGAAATGTAGGAAAATAAGAATTTATAAGAAGACGAAATAAAATGAGGTATCACTACACTACACAAGTGTTATCAAAATCAAATGGAAGTTAGTATCCTAAAATACAATGTCTCGTAAGACAACACAATATTAATACTATTCGATGAACTAAAGCTTAATCGTATAAACTGAATGATATCGAATACTAAAATATCGAACACTGAAAAATGATAACAATAGAAAATTACTATGAAAGAATTTGGAGGGAGAGGAGGACATTAGAAATCAATTATCTTGAAATTAATTTGGATGGAAGAAAATGAAATTAATAGGGTTTAATTCATGGATTTCAATGTGTCTATTCGGAATGATTGCATCTTTTGGTACAAATTCATTTGAACAATTAGATCACGCCACGATGTGATGGTCTAAGTTGCATCATACACAGATTCTGGACTTTTCATTATACACCTCTTGTACTTGAATGGTCACACCCAATGAGAAAAATCACGACTCTTCAAAACGCACCTATTGTATTTGAAAAACTGCATCTAGTAGTTGCACCCATAGAAACTTATTCCAATTCACACGTATTAAAATCATTAAATCACATCAATTAAACCATTAATTTAAAACATCCTTGTGTCTGCGAAAGAAAATTTTGCACTAGGGAAAACCTGTCTTTTGTTCTCTCAGTTTTTCTTTGTTTTCTTCTGCATATCATTTCTCGGACGGTTCAGGAAAACTTATTGTTTCTTTCTTAGTCTTCTTGAGTGGGTTAATTTTATTTTTGAAATCACATCTCACGTAGACATTAAATATTGATGTCAATGTCATGGTATCTTTTATTTCCAGGAAATACACTGCCTAATCAAGTCAGGATTGCGAAATTTTAAAGTATATATCACTTGAATATGATTTGAAAGATATATATATAGGGCTAAAAACATGGTTCAGTGCCTTTTTATAGGAAGTTTCATTTTGCCATATATATATATATATATATATATATATATATAGGGCTAAAAACATGGTTCAGTGCCTTTTTATAGGAAGTTTCATTTTGCCACGAAACCTGTTTTTTTGGTTCCAAGTTTGTCATTAAGTTTTAATTTTTTATCTCCCGACTAATGGAAAAGCGTCTAGTTGGACGTTGTACTTTCTTTTCAAAAGCATTCGAAAGCACAACATAGAAATCAATTGGGTAATTGGGTAGTATAGGACAAAATAATAGTGTACGATACCACACATAATATTTATCGTAAATTTCAGGAATACTCACTAAACATTTTTTCTTTTAAAAAAAATAAAAATTGATTACTAAATTTTAATTTGTCTCAATTGAATCAGTGAACTTTTTTTTTTTTTTTTTTTTTACATTTTAATCTAGAAACGTTGTTATGGAATAGTGATGAAAAGCTTATTATTCCTATTTATAAAAATACTAAGTTGAATCGTAGGAAGAAAATATGGAATAATGATGAAAAACTTAGTTTCAAATGGCTTGATTTATGTAAAATGTCTACGAGAGATCTTATATTTTTTTCTAAACTTGATGATGGAACCTATTTTCTTATTACTTTTAAGAGATGAATTGAGAAATAGTAAGTTTCATTCCGCACTTTCCCAGAAATGAGGATTAATTTGACCTTCTAGAGTCATGAACCACACATTATCTTAACTTTCCTAGAAAAATCACGACTCTTCAATATGCACCTATTGTATTTGAAAAACTGCATCTAGTCGTCGCACCCAATAGAAACTTATTCCAATTTGCACGTATTAAAATCATTAAATCACATCAATTAAACCATTAATTTCAAACATCATTATGTCTTGAGTAAGAAATATTGCACTAGGGAAGACTTTTTCTTTGTTTTCTTCTGCATATCATTTCTCGGATGGTTCAGGAAGACTTATTGTTTCTTTCTTGGTCATCTTAAGTGGGTTAATTTTATTTTTAAAATCTTAATTGAGGTGCAATCACATCTCACGTAGACATTAAATATTGATGTCAATGTGATGATATCTTTCATTTCCAGGAAATACACTGCCTAATCAAGTCATGCTTGCTAAATTTTAAAGTATATGTCACTTGAATATGATTTGAAAGACTAGAATTAAGCGACATATTTATCTAGTTGTAAGGCAAGTCAAAATTAACATTCACGTTGGATTTGAATGTAAAATCTTGTCAGAGGACTAATGGAGTGACCAAATTTCAAGTAAATTAAGTTCAGCGATCTGATTTAGACAAATTAAAGTTGAGTGGTTTGATTGAGATCTCTGTGAAAGCTTAGTTACCAATAATGAAATTATCATTTCCTAAATTATTAGAAGACTTGGACTGCTCTTTGAGGACTCACTGTTCAAAATTGAAAGCTTCACAAAAACTTTTGATAAAAATATTCAAAATTTTTAAATTAAAGATAAATTTAAAATTTTTGTTACGACAAGTAAGAAGTGATTACAATTAATGTTAAATACCTTTTTTTTAATTAAATATTATAATTATTAAAAGTACCTTTTTTTTAAAAAATGATGCATGATATTGGTAGCTAGGGCTTGATTGTAGATGGTCCCGATGAGTGATGAGGAATGGAAAAATTAGTCCCTTGAAGAGCACGGTCGAAAACTATAGATAGGTAAATTTCAACACCCAAGACATGTACCAAGTCAACTTGTCATAATATTGAAGGGAAAATTGAAGTGAAGGTCTAACTTATTGAATTAGTGGAAACAGATCCCAACTTTTTTATTTTCAATTAACATTAAAACTCAAAATTCAATAAGATTTATATGTCCAGATTCAGAAGCGCAGAAAATCTATTGGAGTGAGTCAACAACTTATATTTCCTTATGCACCATTCGATGTGATTTTGTTTATTTATTTTGTTTTAAAAAAATAAGAGACTTGTAGGAATGACTATTAAGATGTAGATTGCTTGTTCATTGATCTCCATAGAATGACTTTTTTGTTTATTTATTTTTTTCTTTCGTGAATGACTGGTATGTTTGTGAATCATATGATCAACCGTAAGTCAGTAACTCAAAAGTAAAGAACACAAAGATACCAATCTATTTGGGGAGAGAAATAGAAAAGAAATTCGGAGACAAGTTCATGGATTGTTACAATTGGACTGAATGCCAGGTTGAGTGCGACCGCAATTATATGAAAGTTATGCAAGACAAATTGGAATCCCCAATGCCATGGATTGGCATGTATATTGTAGCAGCTTCTGTAGTCTGCTCCCTTGCAATGGCAGCTGATGCATTCCATGGTTTTCGTAGTAAAATGCTGTGGTTCCCATGTAAGTATTTCTCTTTCAATGCCATGTCTTTGACACTATTAACTGTCACATTGAAACTACCAGTGGATCTTACTGCTGTTACCGATGGGGTTCGTGAAACCCTTGCACGGGTTAGTAGCCTCGTTTTCTTGTCAACTGCGATGGCAAATTTTATGACATCTTTGGGATCCATGGAAGATAATGAGATGCTACTAAACCTAGCTGCTTTAGGTATTATGATAATTACAGTCATTGGCAATGTTTGTATCCACCTTATCCAAATGCTTAATTTTACATATGTTGTAAATACTGTCGCAGAAATTGTAGCAACAGGTTTTATCTTTATTTCACTTGTTAGTTTTTGTTCTTCGGCTTTGACCATTCTAACTACCAGAAGTTACATAGAATGCAAGTACCAAGAAATGCGCAAAATAGCTTTAGATGAAGAAAAAGTGGAAGGGCCAAAATTTCCACTTGACAAATTGACACTAGTGGTCAAAAAATATTGGGTGATGGCGGTAACAGGATGCCCCCAGTTTGTAATGGCTCGTAGTGTGACTTGCACTGCTTCAAGTTTGATGTGTGTACTAGTTGCTCTCACTTTAGCAGGACTTAATATTTCGACGGCAACAGGACAACATGAGACTTATTCTGCCTATAAGTGGTCAATCAAATGGATTCTAAACGTTCAGTCAATTGGAGTGGCATTGGGTACTATTGCCCCTGCATTCAGATGGTTTACTGCTGCCCGGTATAAGTGTTCTGATTTAAACAGGAAAAGCTTCAAAAACGAGTTGAAAATCGAGACTTACTGGATTCAGAGACTTGTGGACTGGAGAGAAAGCTCATTACCTTTACAAATTCAACACCACAAGTGGAAAAAATTTCTTCATGCTGTAAGAAGACTAGTTCTGAATTGCTGCATTGGAGTACAGATTCTATTGGTTTGGGCAAGCAAAATTGTTCTTCTCATTTCTGCCTCATTCTTCCACCGCATCAAGAAGCTGAAGATATTTGTTATTGGTGCTTCAAATAATAACGGAGGATCGGAATCTGGTGGCGATGCACAGTTGGACATCACTCGTTATGTTCTTGTACTTCCAGGAGAGCTTGGAATTCCCAAAGAGACCCTCAAAAACATCTGGAATGAAGTGGACAAGATGATGGAGAAAGGGAAAAGACAGAAGCCGATCAACCTAATGGAACTTCTACATAAATCTAACAACTTCAATGGGGTGAGAGAATTTGACAATAATCGAGTTCGAAGTTTACATTCTCATGAGCCTCCAAACAGCTGGTCTCTACCTGTGGTGACTCTTACATGCATCGCAATTGCACTTCCCAACATTTCAAATGACAATGCTAATCAGTTAGTGAGGTGTGTCGAGAAAGGCCTTACATTGTTAAAAGTTATAGAGAAAAGCCTGGATAAAAATGGGGCTTTAGCAATCATCAGAAATGCAGCAGATGTTGTATGGGTAGGAGTTGATTTATATTGCAAGTGGCAAGATAAGGATCTCCGCGAAACAAGTCTCCACGGCAGAACCTCCAAGGAAACATTAGAAGAGCTTTCGAATGAAGCTGAAAGGACTGTTAAGCAGTTCCTCGGAGAAGTAAACGATTTCCTAATGGATAACCCTCTGAATTGGCCAGTTAAGATTATAGCTGCTAACTCAATGTACCGGATCAGTCGAACTATTTTGCTGGCCAGTGGCAATAAGGAAACAGATGAGGGACTGTTTAACCATTTATCCATTATGATTGCAGATATATTGGCAGCTTCCCTTACCAATCTACCACATGTTATAACTATGAAATGCCACCATAACTCCATAAAGGAAAGGCAAAAGAATGTTCGTCAAGCTGCTCTCCTTCTCGGTGAAACAGAAGAAATTCTACAAATTCTTTGGCAGCGTGAGATACCAAGCTTGGACCCTGATAAAGCAGCTTACATTGATGAGTGGCGTGCTTTTATCGAGGAAGATAATGTGAATTCTCTGGCCTCAATTTCAAGTATTGGAAGTGAAACTCAACAATCCAATGAAGAGCATGTAGCTATTGAACTTCACAGCTGAGTGGGAGAACACTAGCAATCAGGCAAGAAAGTCACATAGCTTATGTCCAACCTCTGCATGATTATCCCGTCCTCCCCCTTCTGTGATTAGCATTGTTATTGCAATTATCTCGTTTTATTGTTGTGATGTTGTTCTTGCATTGTCCCTCAGTTGTTATAGAGTGTGAATATTACTCATTCTGGATTGTCTTCCAAGGATGAGTTTATCACTTCTTATCTGCACTTTTTATCCATGATATGGATTTCTCTCGGACCTCTTCGAGCTGCAATAAGCTAGAGACAATGCAATACAAAACCTAAGACACTCTAATGAAGCCAGAGAAATCGTTTTCTTTCTTAAATTACAACTTAACAGGGGCTATGTCTGATCTCCAAAACTGAATTTCATGTGCTCGAGTCATGTTTCATTTAATCATGCACCTAGTTAGATGCTTGATAGGCTCCCTTGATTTAGTGTTTGATCATATTTCCGAATTGCATAGTCCATTGGATTACCTAATTTCTCATTAATATATCAAAAAATATTGTCAGCATAATGTTGTTTTGGATAGGAAGGCACCATCTCTGCCCTAAACTCGTTACTGCATTGGCGCTGGCAGAGGCTCGATGGCTGATCTTGGAAGTGAAAGGAGTTTCTTCTTGATCATTAGCTTTAGAAGAAAATGTTCGCTACTATATTCATAATAATAAACACAATACTTATAAAAATATAGGCCAAATTATATTACGATACAAAAAATTGATGATTATTTTTAAATCATAAAATTTGAATGTTTTATTTAAAATGTTGGTTGTAATTATCTGCTGAAAATAAATTAAATGCAAAGGGTATTTTGATCATAAACTAAAAAATGTGAGGACAATATGGGAAACTGAATGTTTAACACTTATCCGTACGTTTTAAATTATATTATAGATACGGTAGGTGTCATTCACGTAGTTAGAAACGCTCCTAACGAGTTCTGTCCAAGCTCACCATACTCGAGCAAAATGCATGTCGATGAAATACGCGATGAAGATTGCTAATTTTAGTTAAGAATTGTGATCGAGTTGGACAATTGGGGTTTTAACTAATTAATCATGTGACCATAATAATGTTAAATGTTGGAAACTTAGGGTTAAAAACATGGTTCGGTGCCTATTTATAGCACTCTTTCATCTTGTTGGACGTTGTACTATCTTTTTAAAAGCATTCAAAAGCACAACATAGAAATCAATTGGGGATAAAGTAGAATATAGGACAAAATAATAGTGTACGATACCACGCACATAATATTTATCGTAAATTTCATCAGCAATACTCACTAAACTTTTTTTCTTTGAAAAAACAATTGATTACTAAATTTTAGTTTGTCTCAAACATTGTTACGGTAAAATGATGAAAAGCTTTCCAATTTATAAAAATACTAAGTTGAACCGTAGAAAGAAAATATGGAATAATGATGAAAAGCTTAGTTTTAAATGGCTTGATTTATGTAAAATATCTCAAATATCGATATTATGAGAGACCTTATATTTTTTTCTAAACTTGACGTTGGAACCTATTTTCTTGTTACTTTCAAGAGATGAATTGAGAAATAGCAAGTTTCATTCTCCACTTTCCCATAAATGAGGATTAATTTGACCTTCTAAGAGTCATGAACCACACATTATCTTATCTTAATTCTGAGTGGAAAAATTTGTGCTGGCGCAATATCTTCATCTGTGCATCTCTTTCATGATTCGTTGTCACAGACCCCAGTCCAGAATAGTTACATTTTGATGAAATTGTCTCTATCCTTTGTTGGAAAAATATGGTGCAAAATTTGTACTGGGAAGTCGGACAATACTAAAATGTCTCGCAATTATTTTGCAAAATGAAATTGGACAGAATTTCGATTTACTAAAAATGTAGGAAAAATAAGAATTTATAAAGAGATGAAATTAAGCAAATCTTCCAAGGTATATTAAATGCAAATCTTCTTAAGACATATTTGGTTCATGCACTAGTGTGCTAATGGACGTTTGTATCCTAAGAGACATTGCTTCTTCCAAAATTTATACAATACAATATTAATTTTGTTTGACGAACTAAAGCTTAACCATACTCTTCTAAATCGAATGATGTTATATACCAAATTTACGAACATGAAAACTTGAAAGTAA